>JASDQU010101998.1:200985-221218 GCA_032191745.1 Picea mariana
ATAACTTAAAAAAATTTAACCTTCAAACAAAATTCAATCACGATACACCTTTTTGTAGGGTACAAAATTTAAACATCCAAACAAAATTAAAGAAAACTTGGAAAATTCCATAAATAAATACTTTGGGTTCAACCTATTAAATCACACAAATAAAGAGGAGGGTAATTGCTTCACTTCTATTGATTACTGATACATATACATCAATTCTTCACACAAATAAAGAGGAGGGTAATTGCTTCACTTCTATTGATTACTGATACATATACATCAATTCTTATCTGAATATTACAGACGGTCTCAGAGTAAAATAGAGTAGGAGTATATTAATCTCAAAAAATTGAACACGAGAAGGAAAATGACGTTACTCTATAATTAAAATAAATAAACTTATGTTATGGAATTTTGTTGTGTCGAGAGGCACTTAACACTTTACAGCCTAATATAATATCACATCGATGTTGTAACGTAATATGACTAACACTAATTATATATTAAAAACAAATAATACATATCAATTAAAAAAACATTTAAAAATAATAATAAACAAAACAACACTACATGTGAGAAATTATGCTTTACAAAATTCAAAATTATCAAACAATTTGCATAAGCAACAAATTTAGTAGTGAACTAAAACTAGCATTAAGTAGCAATATGAAATTGGAAGTGGGTTCTTCAATAAATTCAGTAAGTATTACCAAAACATAGTAGCCACTTTTTCCTAATGATCTGATAAGCAGTAAAATCTATGAAATTCAAGACAAAAAAATTCACAAAAATACCAAGCTTTGAGAGGAATGGATACAAGAGGGGTTAAGAGAGGCATTGCAATTCACACTCTAAGTAAGGGTTGAGGGAAGTAGTTTGCATTAGACAACTTCATGTATCTGCATAAACAGAAGGACATACGGTTCTTTATTAGTGGACCACTAATCAAATCTTTGATGGAGTACTCAAATAATAAAAATTAGAATGGATTATGAATCCAAACAAGAAATAATGTTGCTATCTTCGTAGCGAAATCTAGCAACAAGATTCCCTACTGAGTTGTACAAATTAACAACACAACAACAAAGAGTGAAAAGAGAAAGATAACCTCACACTATTGTAGTTTGTCCATTAATCTTTTAAATATGTTTTTGAGATTTCTACGAATAATGACATTGTGTTTCTTTGCTAGAAGTAGATTGAGATGTACAAGCTACCATCTTGATGACACTTAAAATCAACTTTGGATGTGATCAGTTTGATTGTACTAGTATTTCTCACAGTATCCAATCCCACAATGGCATCTTTGTTATGATAATTGAATGGAGATTCAAGTTTTTAAAGCACAAGTGTGAATCTCCTAAGTCATGAAGATAATATGAGTGCTATGAGAGAATCTCACATGTTTTAGGAGATATCTGGACATTCAAAGAAATCAGAAATTTTAGGAATACAGAAATTGTGTAGAGAGGGCGACTACCTATATAGCTTGACATTGTTGTCCTATTTGTATGCATTAAACATTATAAAATCATTGCACAACAACACCAACTTAATTGACCAAAATAATTCAAAACATGAATAGATACAACAAATAAGTGAGATTTAAACCTAAATTTCCATGGTAAAATATTTTTCCTTAAATAATCTTCTTAATTTAAACCACATTAATATATTATGTGCTTCATGTACTAAGACAATACCAGGATCAAACTAGCTAACTATTTTTTTTTTGTTAAGATTAATGAAGAAAGAAAAAGAGAAATCATATGAGTCATCACATATCTCAAATCAAATAATCATTCAAGGTTATACTTCATAAATGGTATGAACAATTACATCTATAAGATAACATGGAAAGACATATGTTAATTATGAATTTTCATTGATATTCCCAAAAAAATATGGTGTATGCAGTTCATGAATAAAAAAATATCACTAGTCAATGCTCCATGTGACTTATAGATTGTTTGAAAATATGAGTTTTACAATTTGTATAGAAAGTAGAATGCCAATCCTCCTCGAACATTTATTTAGGTTACCTTATAATCTTTTATGTTGAATCCTTCTTTAATCGCGAGGAAAAACAACCAAATAGATCTAAAAGAATTATTTAGGTTACCTTATAATCTTTTATGTTGAATCCTCCTTTAATCGCGAGGAAAAACAACCAAATAGATCTAAAAGAAATTATAGAAAGGAAAGGAGCAAGAAGGATATATTACAATTATCATTAATTTTAATTAATTGTATATTTTTTTGACAAATGAAACCATCTTCATTTATGTTAAAATACATTAAATTGTTAAAATACATTAAATTGTTAATATTAATCAATATCTTGTACACAGAAAGATTAATTGCACTTACATATTGTTTTGTTTTAATATTTGAATGTTTTAATTTTTTTTATTATAAATATATATATTTTTATTTCCAATATTTACTAAGCACACATAAATTGTGATCTAATCACTTAACCTTGTATTGGGAATCATAATTCTAATTTTAAAATATTAATAATTGTAATTTTAAAACACAAACACTTTTTTAGAATTAATTCCATTGCAAATTGCAATTATGGAACCTTAAAAACTTTGGGAATTTCAATGAAAATTCTTTACATAGAATGAGTTAGTGCTGAAATTTTAGTTTTTACCTATTTTGAATGTTTTTTTGTGTGTTTATGGAGAGGAAATCATAACATTGATGTAGAGAAAACTTTCCAACCTATAAATTTTATGGGTTGGAAATATACCTACCCATAATGCTCTCCTTAGATATGTACTATGAAACAACTCTTTCTTGTGTTATAGTTTTTTTTCTCATAAGATGGACGTTTATTTAATATGTATTAAATAAGAGTTGATTTAAGATGAAAAATTATTAAAATAAGGATAAATAATACATATGTTTTAAAATTTAAAATCTAAATTTCTTATTTAATATGTATTAAATATAAAAGTCTATTTAAAAGGAGAAATCCTTAAAATAAAAATAAATAATACATATGTTTTAAAATTTAAAATCTAAATGTCTTTTTTAATATGTCTTAAATAAGAGTGGGCTTAAGAAGAGAAATCCTTAAAATAAGAATAAATAATACATATGTTTTAAATTTTAAAATCTAAATTAATTTATTGACCAAACACTAAGTTGGTGTGAAGAAGGATAAGTTCAAAGTTTAAATATTGGGGATCCAAACCTTGAGTACTAGGTGTGAAAGGGAGCAAAGTGCAATTCATGTGAAAGTAAGATTTTGCACTATAAAGTTTAAATATTAAAAATTATTTCCGGGTAATTTTATATGAATCTTGTTTTTTTAATGAATGATTTGATTAATTTTTACAATTAATTAAAAAAATTATACTTTTATTTTTATGTCTTTAGAATTTTTGGTGGTCTTTTTCTTTTTTTATGATTACAATTTATCAATAACCTTTAGATGTACTTTTTCACATACATAAATTATTTGTGTATTTGTAATAAAGCACTAATAGCTATTCAAATAATTTTAAATTCAATAAACATAAAATAAAATCACATGATTGAAATTGAAAGAGCTATAAGTAATTTATGACAAGCCTTGAATAACTCTAGGCTTGAATAAATTTTACTAATGTGAGCTACATATAAATACATTGAGATATGACATTTGGTTTAATCTTCCAAGAGGTATGATGACTATTTCTATTCATCTATGATTCTTCATATTTCTCTTAAATGAATAATCCCTAGGATTAGGTATAGGATAAGCGAAGTAAAATATTTGAGATCTCATTTATGCAAATTTTTGTTAGTTGTTGGATCATTCTAAGTGGAAGGACATGATAAGCTATAAGAGTTGCATCGTAGACATATGGAGCAATTGATCTAGGATCATGATCGACGGACAACACTTAGTTCAGGTATAGAGAAGTGAGGAGGTTAAACTCCAGAAAAATCTCACTTCAGATTTTTAAGTTTGATATTTGAAAAACCCGAAGCTCGGAGATCCGGAAATCCGAAATGAATAAGGATCGTCACATATGGAGAACATACGATGACCGTTAGATCAGGGATATCTATGTCAGAATATCACATCAGCATGGACATGTGGCAGACCATGTCAGCAGACCACATTAGCAAGGACACGTGGTAGACCACATCAGCATGGACACATGGCAGACCACATCAACATACCACATCATCAAGGACACGTGGTAGACCACGTCAGAAGATCTACGTCAGCATACCAAGACATATGGCAGATCATGTCAGTAGACCACGTCAGCAAGGATGTGTGGCAGACCACATCAATAAGGACATGTGGCAAACCACATCAACAAGGACATGTACCAGACCACATCAACAAGGACACATGGAAGACCACATCAGCAAATAAGAGGAAATTGGCTCGGGCCATGTCAACAAGTGACATAAGAAAGTTACGTCACTCCAAGAGAATTGCTTTGGGAGTTTCACCACCAAGAAATGTCAAAAGTCTCGAAGTCCTGAAGGACGAAGGTCCGAATTCACTCTCAGTCGTCGATCTGAGATACATTTCGGGAGTTAGGACAACCTTTAAATCTAGGAGAAAAACATGTGCCACATGAGGAGTTCCACGTCGGCAAGGACACATGGCACAATCAGAGAATGACAAGTGTCAAGCTGAATGGCATTTCAGGTATGTGAAAATCGTGAATTTGAGTAACACGTGGCAGACACTCGGCTCGTGCCACATCATCAAGTGACATAAACAAGTTACATCACTACGAGAGTTTTACTTCGGGATTTATACCACCAACACTTGCCCAAAGCCCCGAAGTCCCGAATGTCGAAGTCCCGAAGTGGACACGAGACATTCGATCTGAAAGATCAATTTGGGATCATTCTCGACCGTCGATCTACTACAGTGGAAGGATAATGTAAATGGAAGTATTAATCAACAACAAGCGCTCTCCACCGTTTTATGACTTACTCAGTAGGTGATCACTCCAGAAAAAAGAAGGGGTTGAGATTTGAAATCTCCGAAGTCTGGAGACCCGAAGGAGATCTCGACCGCTGATCCGAAAGGGACACACGTCAGTGGATTGACAGATTCAAAAGTGACATACAGAGGAAAGAAGGGGTTGAGATTTGAAATATCCAAAGTCTGAAGACCCGAAGGAGATCTTGACCGTTGATCTGATGTCGGGTGTACTCACAACCATTTATCAAAACACAGTGGAAGGATAGCATAAGTATAATAGACAAATTCACGGAGTAAAAGGTGGCCATCCATATCAACGCTTGTTTAAGTCCTAGCCGTCAGATTAAGCCTTGTAAGAATCAAATCTGACGATTGATCTGTTTCCATGAAGTAAACATGAACCGTCCGATCTATTCGGTGAAATCTGCTCCAAGATATTTGACATGTTGCAAGTCTCAAAGTCCTGAGGGGATAAGTCCTAAAGTCCCGACAATCGTCCATCTCATTGAGATATTGAATCATGGTTGTTGAATTGATAAGTGCTCAAGCGCTCGTCTCGCCTCACGTGAGGTCACCGCCATTGGCGATATGGTAAAGAGATTTAAAAGGGAGAATGTAATGCATTGCTTAAATTGATAAGCCCTTGGTTCTACGCATACGATCATATGAACATCGTTTGAAGGAAGCATCAATTTATGTTATCACAGAGACAAAGGAAATCGATCCATGCTTGTGATCAATTTATGAAAGTAAAAGGGGATGCCAAGTTTAACATTGAAGTCCCGAAATGATGATCTCTGGTGGTTCCAAAAGTCGTTGTAAATAAACAAGTTAGTTATAACTTGTTGCACAAGTTGGCTCAATAACTTAAACAAGTTTTGAGCATAAACAATTATAAATACAACCATGATTGGTTCACTGGATTGTGTGCTTGTGGAAGAAGACAGGCTTGTGGAAAAGATAGGCTTGTGGAGAAAGAGCGGCCTATGAAGGAAAATGAAGAAGATACAAACCTTAGGTCCGTGCGAATATCAGAGAGAAGAAGAAGTGAAGAAGTTGCAAATATCAGAGAAAAGAAGAAGTGAAGAAGGTGCGGATATAAGAGGAAAGATAAAGCGAAGAAGGCGCGAATTTCAGACAGAAGATGAAGTGCGGTGATGAGTGTTAATGGTATACCTCTAATCATGAAACATAGTTGATTCAATAATGGATCACTACTACTAGAGTTGAATTACTGTATAAACTCTAGTTGGATAGACCATGTTCTATCATCAAGCTGGGTCGTGTGGCAAGCTGGGTCTTGCTTGAGAGTTGGTCCTCTCCGAGGAGTTGGTAGTAATACAAAATAGTTGGTGTTGGGAAAATTCATATTACTATATTCACATATATATATATATATACAAAATCTTACACAAATGTTTGGTATCTCTTTTCCATTGTTCTTATGATTTAATTGTTCTTAATCTATTCAATTATGTTTTAGCTGCTAACTTGTAAGAAGAAAAGTTAGAAAATTCCACACACTAATTCACCCCCCCCTCTTAGTGTGGGCGGTGTGTTCAACAATTGGTATCAGAGTAGGTTCCTTTAGCATAGTTTTACCACTGGAATGTAGATCCTAAAGAAATGGGTGGACAGATGGCTCTCTCCGCAATTGAAGATCCCTTATTTGATGGAACAAATTATTCCTCATGGAGAGAAAATTCGAAGTCAAAAGGATCTAAATTTTGGAATTCAGTAGTAAGAAATACCTGGGACTTAACTACATCAAAGAATGTATCCAATATTACAGTCCAAAGAAGAGTAAGGAAGAACAATGAAGTGGCATTGAAGATTCTTCTCAATGGATTATCAAATACTGTCAAGGCAAGCATAGGACTATGCACATCTTCCAAGGACTTATGGTTGAAGTTAGAAGAGATGTATCAAATCAAAAGACAAGACACAGAAGGCATTCCTATCAAGGATGAAGAGGAAGACTCAACCATCTATAAAGGTAAATACTCTCCACAATATTTTGATTGCAATAATGTTGATATTGAATCCTCCCTTGCAAGTAAAGAAGAAGACTCAGATACAATAAAGGAATGTTTTGTTAGCATTCATCTCATGGAAGAAGTAGAAGAAGAACTATCAAAGGCCAAACAAAAGGTTGATTGGAGTCTCTGCAAATACTGCTATGACCATAATGATTCAGACTATAGCTATCTTCATGATTACACTAAATAATTTCTTGAAAAGAGTCAAAATCATATGTTGGAAATAAAGGAAATGTTGAAGGACAATGACATCCACAAAAACAACATTATGATGTACAAAATGAGGTACATGACATCCTGTAGAGATAACAAGAGGAGATACCCTATCAGAAAAAGATACCCTTTTAGAAACAAAGGGGGAGATTAGTCAGAAGCAGAGAGAGAGCATATTGACAGCGGGAGTCATTCAGTTATGGTAGGCAGAACATGATTGTAGGAAGAGTTACCCAAGTTCAACTCCTAATCAGTAACATATAGAGCTTTACCACAGGAGGAAAAACCCTTTGCCATTAATGTCAAAGAGGGAGAGAAAACTTCATAAGAGGAAAGCATCATCAGAGGGGGAGTTTTGTATATGAAGTTAGTGTGTTTCCCTCAATGACAAAGGGGGAGATTGTTGGACATATTGTCATTGATGTCAACATTTGATGTGATGATTTGTTGTTATGATGAATTATTGTTGTGATTTACCATAGATGAGATTGTCATTGATGTCAACAGTATATCAGTTAGTAGAAGAAGCAAACAATATGAAGTTCAAATCTCATAAGGGAAAACATAGTACAGAAGCGAATGAAGATCAAAGATCAGAAGGAAGAGTGCATTGCACAGTGTATCAGTTAGCAGAAGAAGCAAACAATATGAAGCAATTCATGATTATTGTTGATCACGATACGAACAACAATGTTGCTATGATAAAATCTCAAGAGGGTTAGCAAATGCAGAGAATCAAAGATCGGAAGGAAAAGTGTAAGCTCAAAGTGAGAATCCTCAATAGTCGTCCAATCAAAGTGAGAAGCCTCATCATCCGTCTGATCAAGAAATTGACTGTGTTGATCATCTAATATTATGGACGTCGGTCATATGAGTGACGATGGGCTTGAGGACTGTTGGAGGATCGTTACCGTCAGATCTGCAAGCCAGATCAACGACAGGGATAGATTGCGGATATCAGAAGGATAATTAAACGACTCGCTAGTTCCAATCCTGCAATTGGTCTAGATCATCAGATCTCATAGACTTGAATATCATCGACTGTGGTTTATCTAACAAACGACCTGTTTAAGTCAGATTAAGTCGTGACCATCGAATGCACAATTTCCAGATCAATGGCAAGGATAGATTGCGGAGATCGAAAGGAGAATTAAAGATCATGCTATTTCCAATCCCACAATTACTCAAGACCGTCAGATATTATAGCCTCAAAGATCGATGATTATGGTTGACTCACCAACAACGCACAACTTCAAATTGCGGAGTTTTGGTGACGATTTAAACCACTCGCAAGTTGTGGTTCCACAATCATCCTTGATCATGGATCTTCTTCGAGTGTCTTCACGACAGTTGGATCACATTTTAGTGGAAGGACAGGATAAGTTGAAAGGGTTGAGAATTTGATTATTCAAATACCCGTTAGCTGTCAGATCAAACCCGAATTCCCGTCAGTCGTTGGATCATTTTAAAGTGGAAGGATAGGTTAAGCAAGGTAAAAGGGATGAGATTTTGATTATCCGAATACCCGTCAACCATCGTATCAAACTCGAATTCCCTTTAGCCATCAGATCATTTCGATTCGAAGGATAGGATAAGCGAGGTAAAAGATCTGAGATCTCATTTATGCGAATTTCCTTCATCCGTAGGATCATTCTAAGTGGAAGGACATGATAAGCTAGAAGAGTTGCATCACAGACAAATAGAGCCATCGATCTAGGATCGTGATCGATGAACAACACTTAGTTTGGGTATAAATATGCGAGGAGGTTAAGCTCTGGAAAAATCTCACTTCAGATTTTTCAGTTTGAGATTTGAAAAACCCGAAGCCCAGAGAGACGAAAATCCGAAATGATTAAGGACCATCGGATCTGGAGAACATACGATGACCGTTAGATCATGGATATATACGTTAGCAGACCATGTCAGCATGGGCATGTGGTAGACCACATTAGCATACCACATCAGCAAGGACATGTAGTAGACCACGTCAAAAGATCTATGTCAATAGACCATGACATATGGC
Source organism: Picea mariana (assembly GCA_032191745.1). Lineage (NCBI taxonomy): Eukaryota > Viridiplantae > Streptophyta > Pinopsida > Pinales > Pinaceae > Picea > Picea mariana. The sequence continues at coordinate 210,200 of JASDQU010101998.1, forward strand.
AGATCACGTCAGCAGACCATGTCAACAAAGACGTGTGGCAGACCACATCAAAAAGGACGTGTGGCAGACCACATCAGCAAGGACACGTGGCATACCACGTCAGAAGGCCATGTCAACAAATACACATGGAATAATCATATGATGACAAGCGTTAAGACAAAATTGGCTCGTGCCATGTCAACAAGTGACATAAGCAAGTTGTGTCACTCCGAGAGAATTGCTTCGGGAGTTTCACCACCAAGAAATGTCAAAAGTCCCGAAGTCCCGAAGGACGAAGGTCTGGAGTCACTCTCAACCGTCGATCTGAGATACATTTCGGGATTTAGGACAACCATTAGATCCAGGAGAAAAAAATTTACAACATGAGGAGATCCACATTATCAAGGACACATGGCATAGTCAGAGAATGACAAGTGTCAAGCTGAATCAAAATTTCAAGTACGTGCAAATCGTGAATCTGAGTAACACTTGGCAGACACTTGGCTCGTGCCACATCATCAAGTGATGTAAACAAGTTACATCACTCTGGGAGTTTTAATTGAGGATTTATACCACCAACAATTGCCCAAAGCCCCAAAGTCCCGAATGCCAAAGTCCCAAAGTGGACATGAGACGTCCAATCTGAAAGATCACTTCGGGGGAATTCTCGACCGTCAATATTCTACAGTGGAATGATAGTATAAGTGGAAGTATTAACTGACAACAAGTCGTCTCCATCGTTTTATGAATTACTCAACAGGTTATCACTTTAGAGGAAAGAAGGGGTTGAGATTTGAAATCTCTGAAGTTTGGAGACCCGAAGGAGATCTCGATCGTTGATCCGAAAGGGACATGCATCAGTGAATTGACAGCTCTGGAAGATTGACGTACAGAGGAAAGAAGGGGTTGATATTTTAAATCTCTGAAGTCCAAAGACCCAAAGGAGATCTCGATTGTCGATCTAATGTCAGGTGTACTCACAACCATTGATCAAAACACAGTGGAAGGATAACGTAAGTATAATAGACGAATTCACAGAGTAAAAGGTGGCCATCCATATCAACACTTTTTTAAGTCCTGTTATCCCCACTTTTTAGGGATAACTAGGAGATCATGTCTTGAGGCCCACAGGTCCTAGACATGGAGTACCGAGAGAAGGATTGACCTGAGAATGGCCCTAGAGGGCCCATCCTTTTCTTCTTTCATCAACTTTATCTTGTTAGTAGCAGCAGCAACCATCACCATCGGCTTGGTCATATATCAGAAGAGGTTCTTGCTCCATGAGGTAATTGGTCCAGGTATCATGGTATGTGTCACTTTTGATCATTGAAACCTTTAAATATATGCATCTGATTCCTTTTATCTCTAACAACTGCTTGGATCTTACATTGGCTCACTTGACCATGATTGGGGGAATTGACAGGGTGCCCTAGCAAGCCTGTGCCCATAGGTTTTGGTTTGCCACTGGGGAATTTTTGAAGAGCCATCGTCCGCTCCTATCATGGCGCCATTGTTTCATCTTGTCTCCCACTCATTTATCCTATTCCCCTTGTCCGGGCATTGGGTTGACCTATTTATAGGATTGCACCTTTTCTCGTGGGAAGAAGGGGCTAAAGGCCCAGAAAGTAAAAGCAACTGGTAAAAGACAAAAGCCTAAAATGAAACCTCGAGATGCTTCACCCAGGGATCCCCAAGAAGGCAATAAAAAGCCTCTCAGCAAGAAACAGGAGGGACCCGGAAAATAACAAACAAGATCTAGTCAAAGGATAGGGGGTCTCATCACGAGCCAACCTATTAGGTTCATGGGTACCTAGCAGTATGACATTGCCACCCTCTGGTTACCATGCCAGGGTAGTGACCTTTGGTTGCATGGACAAGGGAAAGGGGGTCTCATTAGGAGCCAACCTTCTCATCTCTGTGAAAGTACTTGTGGGTAAAACTATCAGCTCTGGTCACCATGCCAAGGTAGTGTCCTCTAGTTAGCCCTTGAATAAAAATAAAAAGAAAATAAAAGAATAAAGCAAGAAAAAAGAATAAAGGCAAAAACGGGCTTGAAAAGAATGCATCCATGACAGGTACAACTCGCCTTCTACAAAGGCACCCACATATAACATTATGCATCCTTGACCCTCACTGCACCCACATGTCTGGACATCCCCTAGACACATCACCTCACTTACATGGCTTGGATGAAATCTTCCTGGAAACTTTCCTTTTCTTATGGATACTAGCCCAATAGGATGCCTTGTCTTTTTCTCCAATCTTGTATTGCAAGTTTTTGTAATGTCTTTGAGCTATTGATTGATGTATCAGGGTTCTTATGAATATGTTTAATAATATTGATGATGAGATGTGATTAACATTACTATGATCCCAATGACTGATGATCCCATGGAGGGCATAGCTTTTGATGTGCAGGACCATGCCCGGTGGACAGGTACCATTTGGACCGGTACACTTGGGGAGATGACCAGTTCAGACCTCCATGGGGCTGAAGAGCCCACTAGATGGCTGCTGAGACCCCATCAAGGGGTAGAGATAGGATGGAGATGGATCAGGAATTTTTCACCGAAGAGGAAGAGAACGTTCCATCAGAGGCACTCCGACAGGACTAGACCTAGGCGAAATGATCCTTTTTCAGTGGAACGCTAGCCTTGTAAGGCTTAGGACGTCCCATCTTCACCATGACATCATCCAGCTTTATGGACACTTTTGGAGGCATAATGGGTAGCAGTGACATGTGTGGCATGTTGGAGAGGCCCCTGGGGGGCTAACGTTTTGCTCCTAGATGTTTCATTTTCCATAGAAGGGGCTAGCACCTCCCTTGAAGGGGATTTTACTCTCTTTGCAGCTCAATTAGGGTTTTAATTTGAACATTTAATGTAAAACAATATTACTTTTGATATTCTGGCCTTGTCCGCCTTTTTATGACCTAAAAAGTAAATTACGTCATTGATACACTATATATTGAGGAGTTTTAGCCTAATTTTATCATAACACATCATTCACTCATTAGTGAGGTCTAATTTTAACGCCCTACTTGGGTATTTTTGCTAGTTTAGTGAGGCGCACTTGTTGAAGGAAGGCATTTCTTGGCATTTTATGGTTTTTGTCTTGAAGGAAGGTGTTACAACTAGGGTTTTCATGGTTATTTCTTAAATAATTGTAAGTATTTTTCTGCAAAACTTATTGATTGAATGGTTGTAGTCTTATTTTCTTACATGTATTTATAATTTGTTGAGTCAAAACCCTAGGTGACAAGCACACAAGTAGGTCCTTGTCTCATGTCCCCTAAAAGAGAAATTTTCAGCCATTGAAGAAGGAAGAAAGAGCCTAGCCATAGCTACACTCTCATTTCTTCTTCTCTCTAAGCTAGTCATACTTTCTAGAGGTCAAGAAGGAGGAGATGTCCCAGGCCTAGGTTATCTACACCTAGGGTCATTTTTCTTCTAGGGTTTAGTGATAGAGCCTTGCTATAGCAACACTTTCCCTCACTACACTCTCTTGTCTTGATTTATTCTTTCATGCTAGCCGTTTTCTCCAAGTTAACCTGAGGAAGGAGGAGAGAGCACGAGGCCTTGCTTTAGCAACACCGGAGTGAGCCTCTCTCCCCTAGGGTTTTGATTCTGAAGCCCTGCCATAACAACACTTCAAAACTCTTCCCTCTAGTCCTTCTCCATCCTCCTTCAACCCTTGCATCCTCTGCTAAATTGACTCCATTACCCCAAAGGCATTGATCTTAGAACTCTAGCGTTGAAGTGAAAGTGATCAAACAAACTCTCAAACTCTTTTTCTAAATTGAAACCCTAACTAACTACTAACCTTAAAGTTGCTGACGTCATAGTTGAATATCTCATCTTTATGCAGCAACGTCTTGTTTAAAAAGCAATTGAATGGTGATTTAGGCATTCATTGATGTTTTGTTGATTTGTTACATTGAATGCCATCTCATTTCAGTATCTATCGAGGAATATCAGATAGTCTTATGAAGTACTAACCCATTGAATCATAGCTTGCATATATTGGTTTGTTGTTGCTTTGTTCCGGGCAGATGTTCTTCTTTGGGACTTCACTTCATTATTGGTTGTTTAGCCGAGACTATCTGTTTTGGTGGTGACTTGTGGAGGGGGAACTTTACCTTTGTCCTTTTAAACTTTTGCCTCTTCAAAACTCCAAGTTAACAGGGACGTCTCCCCTGGGCCTAACCTCCATAAAGAGAAATAACCTCCCCATTGTAGTGACATTGGGTGGGATAGGTTCCTGTTACGCCAGTTTCACCTCCATTTTATAGCCATTTGACCTAGCTACAAATTGTGCGATAACATTTTGATGCCATTGCCGGGGAATACTGAGTCAATTATCCTCAAGACGACACTTTTCGGTAAGCCTTTCCTCATAAGCCTTATCTTACAAGTTTACCTGGTGACTCCACTAGGGTGTTTTCCCTCATCCTTTGATAGTTTCAGGCAAATTATCTGACGACTCCACCAATATTTATCAGGGTGCCTCCTTACTTTCTGTGATATTTCCAAGTTATGGGTTCATGGCACACTATGAACAAATGTATCCAAGTATTGATTTTAGAAATTTTCAAGGATACCCAAATTACTTTGATACAAAAAGGCTAAACAACTCTCCAACGTTTTTGGGCCTCCCAACTCCTCACACTATAAATTTTTTGGAGTAGTTGAGAGAGATAAAGTTGGGAGGAGAGGATGCTCTTATAAAATTGTTCTTACTCACTTTGCCATCCTACTTACAAGATCGTTTTAAGAGTTTTTGCAAGGACATGGGTATATCATATTTCATACACCTCAGCAGTAGGTTTATAGACCTTACTAAGCCACATTGCCAAACATATGAAGATGTGCTTCAAAACCTCATGGTAACCTTAGACGACAAAGGATTCACCACTGAGATTGTAGAAGATCTCAGGAAGGCATATCATGATCAATACCAAGAATCCTCTGATATAAAAGATGAGGTTTATGAAGACCATTATCAACCCATTGAAGAGGAGAAAGACCTCTCCCATAATCCAAGAGAATGCAGTGAAGATGTAACTAGAAAGGTGGATTATGAGGATGAAGCACCAACAACTGCTCCTCCATCCGACAAAGCTCTCCAAGATCCTATTCCATCTGCACAAGATGAAGAGAATGAGGTAAGTAATTTTCCTTTCCAGTTTTTTGATGATACCTTGTTCTATGACTCAGAGAGTGAAGAGGAAATGGAACCCTTGGACAAGCTTGATCCTCTATGTCTCAATACTTAAGATGTGGAGGCAGATCTTCCACTTAATGAAGTTATCCGAACACTTGAAGCTCCTTCAAAGGAAGGATTAAACAAGGTGCGTTGTTTCAAAACTTTAAATGATTATTTATTTTATGATGTAGAGAGAAAAGAAGTATCAAATGTCTTAATCCCTTCATGCTATAATGGAGATAATGACTTTGTTGATAATTTTGATGAATTCATACATGTCGGGAAACGTGGATGGGATATGATTAGATATGATGACAATCCCATGTACGACATTGATGGTCCTTTCCAAAGGTTTCCTTTGCATTTATTACATGAAGTTACTAATAATTTTGACATCTAGCAACAAGAACCCGACCTTATTCAGACACCCAAAGATGACCTAATGCTATGCTCTCCAATTAATTTTCAGTCGTACCTTGAGGACTTTGATGGAGCACTTAGATTTATCCTATGAAGAAAGTTATCAACCAACGTTATGCTCACATATTGATAAAAATAAGGAAGTTACTTCCCTCAAGCAGGATACTTGTGATAAGACTTTCCACCCCCCTTTGATCACTTTACCTCCCTATGTCACTAAAGGTGTGGTTTGGAAACATGTCCCTTATCCCAAGTCTCCTGTAAGGAAAAACCTCATTCTAGATTTTAGGGGAAAGTTGAGTGCCTCAAGAAGAAGCCTATTATCATAGTGTTCCAACCTCCCCTTTAGGAATGTTCAATCATCCTTTTAGTTTTTTCTAATCCCTCCTCAGGCCTCAAGTTGTGAAGACGTCCAAGGTAGTCAGCATTCAGATTCCTCGAGTCAGTCTCCTGAACCTTTGAATTTTCACAATCCATTCCCGAGATGGATTAAGCACTCTCCTGAAAGTATGCATTGGGATCACTTTTTCCCTCCCACCCACCTCCATGAGTTAGACTTTGAGATTTCTGATGATATGATATATATTCTAACCCATGACATTTTTGTGCTTGATTTATCACTATTTCGATTTATGATGAAGCACAAAGGCAGGTATCGAGGAATGTTGCTGGATTGGCTTCACTGGTTGTTTGACTACACCCAACATTCCAGCCAACAGGTAAGTACAGGTAAGAAGTTTTCTTTCATCTTCTTACTCATTGATTGCTTCATTTTAGTATATATATCTATGTATGTTGGGGTGGCATTACCACCCCATTTTGTTACTAATGCCCCTATCGAAATTGAGCAGGTCTGCAGTTTATGATAGAGATGTTGAGGTTCTAATGCGCTTTACGGTGAGCACATGTCCCCGAGTTGGAGCCAGATGTTATCCCCACTTTTTAGGGATAACTAGGAGATCATGTCTCGAGGCCCACAGGTCCAAGACATGGAGTACCGAGAGCGAGATTGACCTAAGGATGGCCCTGGAGGGCCCATCCTTTTCTTCTTCCATCAGCTTTATCTTGTCATCAACAACAACATCCATCACCATCGGCTTGGTCTTGTATCATAAGAGGTTCTTGCTCCATGAGGTAATTGGTACAGGTATCATGGTTTGTGTCACTTTTGATCGTTGAAACCTTTAAATATATGCATCTGATTCCTTTTATCTCTAACAACTGCTTGGATCTTACATTGGCCCACTTGACCATGATTGGGGGAATTGACAGGGTGCCCTAGCAAGCCTGTGCCCATAGGTTTTGGTTTTCCACTAGGGAATTTCTGAAGAGCCATCGTCTGCTCCCATCATGGTGCCACTGTTTCATCTTGTCTCTTGCTCATTTATCCCATTCCCCTTGTCTGGACATTGGGTTTACCTATTTGTAGGATTGCACCTTATCTCGTGGGAAGAAGGGGCTAAAGGCCCAGAAGGTAAAAGTAGCTAGTAAAAGACAAAAGCCTAAAATGAAACCTCGAGATGTTTCACCCAGGGATCCCCGAGAAGGCAATAAAAAGCTTCTCAGCAAGAAACAGGAGGGACCCGGAAAATAACAAACAAGATCTAGTCAGAGGATAGGGGGTCTCATCATGAGCCAGCCTATTAGGTTCATGGGTACCTAAAAGTATGAAATTTCCACCATCTTGTTACCACGCCAGGGTAGTGACCTTTGGTTGCATGGCCAAGGGAAAGGGGGTCTCATCACGAGCCAACCTTCTCATCTCTGTGAAAGTACTTGTGGGTAAACTGTCAGCTCTGGTCACCATGCCAAGGCAGTGTCCTCTGGTTAGCCATTGAATAAAAAGAAATAGCAAATAAAAGAATAAAGCAAGAAAAAAGAATAAAGGAAAAAACGGGCTTGGAAAAAATGCATCCATGACAGGTACAACTTGCCTTCTACAAAGGCACCCACAGATAACATTATGCATCCTTGACCTTCACTACACCCACATGTCTGGACATCCCCTAGCCACATCACCTCATTTACATGGCTTGGATGAAATATTCCTGGAAACTTTCCTTTTCTTGTGGATACTAGCCCAATAGGACATCTTGTCTTTTTCTCCAATCTTGTATTGCAGGATTTTGTAATGTCTTTGAGCTATTGACTGATGTATCAGTGTTTTCATGCATATGTTTAATAATATTGATGATGATATGTGATTAACATTTCTATGATTCCGGTGACTGATGAGCCCATGGAGGGCATAGCTTTTGATGTGTAGGACCATGCCCGACGGACAGGTACCATTTGGACCGATACACATGGGGAGATGACCAGTTCGGACCTCCATGGGGATGAAGACCCCACCAGATGGATGTTGAGACCCCATCAAGGGGTAGAGATAGGATGGAGATGGATCAGGGATTTTTCACCGAAGAGGAAGAGGACGTTCCATCAGAGGCACTCTGGTAGGACTAGACCTAGGGGGAATGACCCTTTTTCAGTGGAACGCTAGCCTTGGAAGGCTTAGGACGTCCCCATCTTCACCATGACATCATCTAGCTTTATGGACACTTTTGGAGGTAGACTAGGTAGTAGTGGCACGTGTGGCATGTTGGAGAGGCCCTTGGGGGCTAATGTTTTGCTCCTAGATGTCTCATTTTCCCTAGAAGGGGCTAGCACCTCCCTTGAAGGGGATTTTACTCTCTTTGCAGTTCAATTAGGGTTTTAATTTGAACATTTAATGTAAAACAATATTACTTTTGATATTCTGGCCTTGTCGACCTTTTTATGACCTAAAAAGTAAATTAGGTCATTGATACACTATATATTGAGGATTTTTAGCCTCATTTTATCATAACACATCATTCACTCATTAGTGAGGTCTGATTTTAGCGCCCTACTTGGGTATTTTTGCTGGTTTAGTGAGGTGCACTTGTTGAAGGAAGGCATTTCTTGGCATTTTATGGTTTTTCTCTTGAAGGAAGGTGTTACAACTAGGATTTGCATGGTTATTTCTTAAAGAATTGTAAGTATTTTTCTGCAAAACTTTTTGATTGAATGGTTGTAGTCTTATTTTCTTACATGTATTTATAATTTGTTGAATCAAAACCCTAGGTGACAAGAACACAAGTAGGTCCTTGTCTCATGTCCCCTAAAAGAGAAATTTTTAGCCATTGAAGAAGGAAGAAAGAGCCTAGCCATAGCTACACTCTCATTTCTTCTTCTCCCTAAGATAGCTTTACTTTCCAGAGGTCAAGAAGGAGGAGACATCCCAGGCCTAGGTTATCTACACCTAGGGTCATTTTTCTTCTAGGGTTTAGTGATAGAGCCTTGCTATAGCAACACTTTCCCTCACTACACTCTCTTGTCTTGATTTATTCTTTCATGCTAGCCATTTTTGCCAAGTTAACCTGAGGAAGGAGGAGAGAGAACGAGGCCTTGCTTTAGCAACACCAGAGTGAGCCTCTCTCCCCTAGGGTTTTGATTCTGAAGCCCTGCCATAGCAGCACTTCAGAACTCTTCCCTCTATTCCTTTGCCATCCTCCTTTGACCCTTGCGTCCTCTACTAAATTGACTCCATTATCCCAAAGGAACTGATCTTAGACCTCCAGTGTTGAAGTGAAAGTGATCAAACAAACTCTCAAACTCTTTTTTCTAAATTGAAACCCTAACTAACTGCTAACCTTAAAGTTGATGACGTCATACTTGAATATCTCATCTTTATGTAACAACGTCTTGTTTAAGAATCAATTGAATGGTGATTTAGGCATTAATTGATGTTGTGTTGATTTGTTACATTGAATGCCATCTCATTTCAGTATCTATTGAGGAAGTGATATTATTTGCATTGCTATATTGATAAACATCGACTTCGTCAATATTTATTGTCATAATTGTTCATTTGAATATCATATAGTCTTATGAAGTACTAACCCATTGAATCATAGCTTGCATAAATTTGTTTGTTGTTGCCTTGTTCTGAGCAGGTATTCTTCTTTGGGACTTCACTTCATTATTGGCTGTTTAGCCGGGACTATCTGTTTTGGTGGTGACCTGTGGAGGGGGAACTTTACCTTTGTCCTTTTAAACTTTTTCCTCTTCAAAACTCCAGGTTATCGGGGACATCTCCTCTGGGCCTAACCTCCCTAAAGAGAAAGAACCTCCCCATCATGGTGACATTAGGTGGGATAGGTTCCTGTTACGCCAGTTTGACCTCCATTTTATAGCCATTTGACCTAGCTACAAACTGTGCGATAACAAGTCTTGGCCATTAAATTAAGCCTTGTAAGAATCAAATCTGACAATTGATCCGTTTCTGTGAAGTAAACGTGAACCGTCTGATCTATTCGGCGAAATATGCTCTGGGAGATTTGACATGTTGCAAGTCTCAAAGTCCCAAAGTCCCGACAATCGTTCATCTCATTGGGAGATTGAATCATGGCCATTGAATTGATAAGCGCTCAAGCGCTCGTCTCACCTCATGTGAGGTCACCACCATTGGTCACATGGTAAAGATATTTAAAAGGGATAATGTAATGTGTCGCTTAAATTGATAAGCCCTTGGTTCTACGCCTATGATCATATGAACATCATTTGAAGGAAGCGTCGATTTCTATTATCACAGAGACAAAGGAAAACGATCCATGCCTGTGATTGATGCCAAGTTTAACATTGAAGACCTGAAATGATGATCTCTGGTGGTCCCAAAAGTTGTTGTAAATAAACAAGTTAGTTATAACTTGTTGCACAAGTCGGCTCAATAAATTAAACAAGTTTTGAGCATAAGAAACTATAAATACAACCATGATTGGTTCACTGGATTGTATGCTTGTGGAAGAAGACAGGCTTGTGGAAAAGATAGGCTCATGGAGAAAGAGCGGTCTGCGGAGGAAAATGAAGAAAATACGGACCTGAGGTCCGTGCGAATATTAGAGAGAAGAAGAAGTGAAGAAGGCACAAATATCAGAGGAAAGAAGAAGTGAAGAAGGCATGGATATCATAGGAAAGATAAAGAGAAGAAGGTGTGAATTTCAGACAGAAGATGAAGTGTGGTGATGAGCATTGATGGTATACCTTTGATCATGAAACAAAGTTGATTCAATAATGGATCACTGCTACTAGAATTGAATTAATGTATAAACTCTAGTTGGATAGACTGCATTCTATTAGCAAGCCGGGTCTTGCTTGAGAGTTGGTGCTCTCCGAGGAGTTGGTGCTCCTTACTTCAGTTGGTGCTGATACAAAATAGTTGGTGCTGGGAAAATTCATATTACTATATTCACATATATATACAAAAGCTTACACACGCGTCTGATATCTCTTATCCATTGTGATTATTATTTAATTGTTCTTAATATGTTCAATTATGTTTTAGCTTCTAACTTGTAAGAAAAAAAGTTAGAAAATTCCACACAATAATTCACGCCC
>JASDQU010101998.1:221549-256399 GCA_032191745.1 Picea mariana
ATATATATATATATATATATATATATCCAAAGATGAAAACTAAACTAGAAATGAAAAATTTTGACATTTTTTCAAAACTTTCTAAGCTAAGCATGAAATCAATATGCAAGTAGAGAAAAATGAAAATAAAATGCATATAAAAATTATGAGCAATCAAGATGCAAATGCAGGGGAAAGTAAGATGACTTGCCTACTTACCTGGGGCATGGGCCCTGAAGAAATCATGTGACCTAGATGTAGGGTTGGAGAAGAGATCCATATACTGGTGGTGGCATATTCCTCCCATCTAATGCTGCCATATAGTACCTTTCTTTATCAAACTTATTCCTGATTATGTAAGGGCCAAGCCATGAGTTGTTATCTTTCTGGTCATATCTAGGATTTCCCTTTATTTTTTCCCACAAGAGCACAAGACTTCCTTCATTAAAATTGATGCAAGGTGTATTCTCATCATATGGAGGCTCTGTGTGGACTGTCTCTTTGAGGATTTCTTCATGTTTTTCATATTCTTCTTGCATAATATGAATAGACCCCAGTTCCTTCCCATGGTATTTTTCAGTCTTCTTCTTATTTGTTCATGGGAGAAACATCTCTATGGAATATTTATGTAAAAAGGGTAGCTCGGATGGATCATACTCAAAAAATTATGGAGGAATATCATAGTAGTGTTCACTAACATAATTAGGGCCCCTTAGATCCATCACATGTGTATCTTTATTTTCCATGTTATGTAATATTTCATGTGTGCCATCTCCCATGGGAATATACGCATGTATAAGGTTCATGCTAAGAAAACCCCCAAGGGTTGAGGACCATGTCCTCGACAATAGAATCCCCTCGGCATCCAGAACATCTATCACCAATATGTCCATGAGGACACTGATATGTGGAAAATCTATCAAAAATACCTCAACGTCTTCACACACCCTCAATACCTCGACCCTCCATGAATAAATACCACAAAAAAATCCATAAGGTTGGGTTGTCTTCAAACCAATTTGTTTCATTACCTTCAATGACATGACATTTGTCGAGGCCCCTAAATCAAGCATGCAGTTGTTGAAGTGGAGGCCATTCATGCCTAATGAAATATAGAAAGGAGGGTTATTTTCCCTTGGCCGATCAAGATACATAATGTTCAAGATGATGGGAGGGTCTTCCTTCTTGGTTACCACCTGCAATACTTTCAAAGATTCCCTTTTTACAAAAGGGATATTACACATCTTTGTCACTAGGACCGTCAAATTTAGTTTTCTAAACATGCTTGCAACATCTATATCTAACTGAATATCATTTGTAGGAGTTGGCTTAGGAAGAAACTCACATACTGACAATGGAGGTGGTGGAGCCACCTTCTCTATCAATGGAAGAGGAGTATTGGGCTGTGACGGAGGGGATGAAGCTTTATTTCTTCTAGTGTAGGTCATAATTTCTCTCCTCCTTAATTCCTTCTTCTGATCATTTGTCAATTTATTAAAGGCTAGGAGTCTCCCCTCTCTTTCTCCTCTTTTTCTGGCTTCATTGATTTTCTCTTGGGTAACTTGTTCCTCTTCGAAATTGAAAATCATATCAATGAAGTTCATAACATTAGGAGAATATTCCTCTCGTTGGGGGAATTCATATTCCCTATGGGGATCTATGCACGGGAGGCACCAAGATTCTATATCAACTGTCCCAACAGGTTTCAAAGTATTTGGGGCCTTTGCCTCTTGTTGAGGTCTTGGTTTTGAACCGGTGGCATATTTCTACTGTCTGGAAAAATAAGGTCTAGGAGAAGATTGATTTCTTTCCACTGTAGTCATATGGATCATAAGCTAATTCTGCACCTGAACAAAATGAATATTCATCTGATATATCTTTTGAGTTAAGAGAGTGATCGAATCAGGAGCATTGTTGTTGGAAACGTTAGTATTTACTTCTGCTAAGACATGAGGGTAGTGAAAAGGTTCCACCTTTGAATCAATGAGGTTTTCTTCAATATCGACATTGTACTCTTTGGCTAGTGCCATTGATGTGAACTTCTTGTCTTTCCACCTTTGAATCAATGAGGTTTTCTTCAATATCGACATTGTACTCTTTGGCTAGTGCCATTGATGTGAAATTCTTGTCTTTGAGAATAAATTGAAACCGCCCCTCAAAAGAATTCATGTAAAGGAGACAAACTAATGATGTTGTGGGATGAAAATATATTGGAATTTGATTATACAACCTGTCAAACTTGGAATTGAATTCCTTTACTGTCTCATTCTCCTTTTTATTTGTCTGATTAAAATGATCCCCAAGTGTCCCACCATTTTCCTTTGTTGACCATATTTTCTTGAAAGAGTTGGAAAAAGAATCATAATATATGAGATGATGGTCAGGGATCCTTTGAACCAATCAAGGGCTTCTTTAGTCAATGATGAGGCAAATAACTTCATGGCCACATCTACATGCTCAACACATGCATTGTCCATGTCCTGACCCATGACATAAAGATGATCTTCGATGATTATCACATTGTTTCTTGGGAACTTTGGCAACCACTTGTTGACTTCCTTTGGCATTGTATTATGGTAACATTGGATATTGGCCATGTTAAAGGGTTTGTAGAGGTCTTTTTCCCAAGGGCGAGCCATTGGAGAAATATTAAGGGTATTATGGAAAAGGGTTTTAACAATGAGAGGCTTGAGAGGAGGCCTTCTTTGGTAGACTTTAGAAGTCTTGAACCTCCCAGGGGGAAAAGGTTTGGGAAGGAAGGGTTCTAGGAAGGTGCAGTCGCCGGATGAGTTTCAAAATGAGCTCATCAATAAAAGTGGAAAGGGAACATCCCTTGGGTGAAGTCATCAGAGAAGCTAAGGGAAAGAATTTGGGATAGCTTGCCAAAGTGTCGTTTAGGGTTTCGAAAAGCATTCAAAATCCCCCCCGAAAACGGTGCCAAAATGTTATCGCACAAGTTGTAGGTTGGGAAAATCTTGAACCAACCACTAAATCGTGACAAATAAGAGGTCACCTACCCACTGTCACCTAAGGCAGGTGTCCTTGTCACTTTAGAGGTGAGGTAGTCACCTCAAGGGGGGAATCCTGGTGACTCTAGGGGGAAAGGGATGAAGACGGATGAACATGGAGATGAAGTCCCTATAAGTCAAGTCTAAATGTTATGAAGGTATTGGAATGAGGTCTTGAGACAATCCAAGGGTTTCCAAGTAGGTTGAGTGACCCGCCAAGTGTGAGTAAATGCCCGAGACACAAGAAAAACAAGCATATGTTGCAATATAATCAAGTGGAAAAGAAAGTGAAGATTGTTGTCCCTAATAACAGCAGTTAGTAACTAATGTATAACATAAAATAAGATATCTAAATCAGCATAAGGTGAACATAAGACTAGTTAACCAATGTCAAAGAAAAACTAGCAATTGACTATGAATTATGAAGTACTTTGAGAGCAAGTAAGAGGGTTGTTATGAAATGATTTTCTGCAGTAAGTTATCAGCCTTATGGTTGTAGCATTCAAAGGTGTACAGCAGAAAAATCAACCATCAAAGTGTTCCCCAAATTAGCCTAAAAAGTGCGCCCTAATGAGTAGATTAGGTGAGTGAATTTTGGAGAGTTTCTTAGGGTTAGTTTGTGATATATTAGTGGTCTAGGGTGAGGGTTTTCTGCAGCCTTATCACTGCAAGAAACAATTTAGTACATAAATCAAATTATTGGGAGAAATAGGATGCCTCAATGAGGCAAGAGAGCCAAAGGATCAATGGAAACTTTCCAAAAGAGATAGACTAATTATCTGCAAAAGCCATGTTTCCCAAGGCAACAATTTTATATCTCCATTGCAATAATAAATGACTAGTGCTCTTAATAGTTGGGTTAATGGGGTCATGCAAAGAAAGAGCTAGAGAAGCTACCTCCTTGGGGGTGTAAACCCTCTTAATCCCCAAGGTAAGTTTCTCTAGCTAGGGTTTAAGCTAAGAGGGTGTATGCCCTTATACTTCTCTTAGAAAACCATTGTTTAACCAATAATATGAAGCATACAATGATGAAGACTGTGGTGGGGTTGTATTCCCTTATACTTCCCACCTATATCCTAGCACAATAACCTTAACTTGAAGCAAATGATAGCATGAAACTAAAGACCATACCAATTCAAGGGAAAATGCCAAGATAATCCACCACAATAGCAAGAGATAAGCCTTCCAAGGCTAGCACATCACTTCCATCAACTATAATATCAAGAGATAACCATAAACAAGAGCCAAGAGAGACAAATTTTCCAAAGGTAGCGAAAATTTCAGACCAATGTCTTCTCACAAGAGGGAGAGTTATGTTAAAATGAGATCTTATGATCTCTTATTTATACAAAATGTCACCAAGGTGACTTGTCCACATATTTAGGGGTAAACCACAATAATAGGGGTCAAAAAACCTAATCTTTCCCCATTAAAAAAGTACTATTAAACAATTCATTAAAATTTTACTTTTGCACATAAGAAAAACCCTAATTTTAGTAGGAAATCACCCCTTTAGGGGACGTTTTGGCATTTGGAGGAGGTCGTTGGCGATGGAGAAGAGTAGAGAGGCTTCCCAAAGCCAAAATTCAAGCATCCAACAACTTCCTTCATGATGAATGATCAAGCCCCTTCAAAATGTCCAAGTGCCAATGTATGCCACCTCACCACCAAGCCCTAACCCCCTAGGTGACGTCATGACTCTAGGAGTGACGTTTTGCCTCTCCTAGGAAAAACATTTGGCATGTGGGGGATAGGATACATCGTCCAAGTCATCTTCAAGGCCTTTCAATCTTGATCTTCCTCATTTGGCATGCGGAACCTTGGCATCCACCTATTGGATTCAAGCTCCATGGAAGCCCAAGCTAGGCTTGTTCTTCCAAAATTGTCCACCAACCAGGTCCTGCAAAGACAAATAAGAATTCCCTCCAAGGATATCGAGTCATAACATCATGATAGGTGAATCCAATCAATAAATGAGCCACCTAATCATGTGCATCAAAGATTACTATATCAAACAGTTAATTGCTCAAAGACATCATGTGACTTGTCAAGCCTGAATATGGGAGGGTTGATGAGATGTCCTATTGAGTAGATCTTTCCCTAGGTCAAGGAAAGTTTCCAAGATATCCCTCTCTAATCCATGTAAAGTGGGTTAGGTGGTTGGGGTCAAGACTCAATGGGCATAGGGCTCATGACATACAAGAGGTCGTAGTGTCTCATTCATGGGTGCCTTTGTAGAGGGTGTGTGGTACCTTCATCCACAAATGCACTTTTTCCAATCCCATTCTTTTCCATTATTTTATTCTTTCATAATTTTAAGGAAAGGTTGAAGGCCACTTCCCTGATGTGGTGTCCATATAATGGAAATGTCACCCACAAAAACCTAGTGGAAATGAGAAGTTTGGCTCGTGATGAGACCCACTTTTCTCTCATCCATGCAATTGAGAGCCATTACCCTAGCTTGGTGACTAGATGATGGTAATTTCATACCACTAGATATTCATGGACATGATAGGTCGACTCGTGATGAGACCTCCTATCCTCCAACTAACCTTTTATGAATTTTTAAATCATATTTTATTATGGGTCCCCCTTTACTCAAAGATAAGAATTTCATTGCTTTCTTGGGTGATCCTTGGGAGAAGCATCTAGAAGGTTCATACATAGGATTTTACCTTTTACCCAACATCAATCCATCCAGACCTTCATCCCCTTCTTCCCATAGAATGAGGGACAACCCCTTCTTGGGTCAATACACCCTAAAATCCCAAGAGATAATAAAATGTGGGGGAAATAGTGATGGAAAGTGGTAAGTGTGGTCAAGAACAATATGATGGCTCTTCAAGGGAGTTCCTAGTAGAAAACCCATCCACAAGGAAGACCACTTACTAGGTCACAATGTCAACCACCAAGGTGAAGCACAAGCATATATCATGAAATCTAGAGAAATATAAGATAGAACATACTTAAATGGATTAAATATTGAAATTATGCTCACCATAATACTGACTTGTACCTCATGGAGCAAGGCCCGCTTCCTTCTGGAAGCCATTTGATGTGGTGGATGCCATTTGGAAATCTGCGACCATCTATGGTGGTGAGAAGGGTATCCATCTGTGCAAAATGACACTGTTGGTCATGTAGTCTCTCGACACTCCATATATGCAACCTAAGGGCCTCGAGACATAACACACTACATGAATAACTACATCCCCCCAAAATATCAACTTCACATTCTTGGAAAATAACATGGAATGTACCACATTCAAGTGTTTCTCGTTCATTCTTTCTACTACACCATTCTATTGAGGATAGTATGGAGTAGTGGTTTGATTCTTAATCCCATGTTGGTGAAGATATATTCCAAACTCATTAGAAGTATAATCACTTTTATTTTCAGTATGAAGAGTGCCAATACGAGATTGTGCTTCATTTTCAATCCATACATGAATTTTTTTAAACGTTTCAAATGCTTAAGATTTATATTTCAACAAATAAAACCAACACATCTTGGTGTAATCATAAATAAATCATGATTTATTTATTACCAAAAGCATATAAAACAAGAATGGGGCCACACAAATAAGAGTTTATCAACTCTATATTTCTACATTCTCTTGAAGTGGAATCATAAAAAGGATGCTTGCTATTTTTACCAAGGATACATGCATCATATTGCTTCAAATTCCTTGGAATGGTAGGAAAACCGTAAACATATTTTTTCTTCAACAATCAAAGAATATGATAATTGATGCGTCCAAATCTAGCATGCCACAAGAGACTGGATGAAAAATACCTTCATCATGGTGAGAGAGGTATGGAAACTTTTGTGCTTGTGCAAGCGTCCCTTTCATCCTCAACAATCTCTCATCCTCCCATCTTATCATGATGACCATGTTGTCAGAATATCTCCTTGTTTCAAATTTTCCATCAAAGTACATGTGAATAATATGGCCTTTTTTTTTATTGTGCACAAGAGACAAGAAGTTCCTTCGCAACTTCAAAAGATAGAGAACATCGTGCAAAACAAAATCCAAGAATCCAAGCAATTTGAGCCCGATGGTGCCAATTCTTGTAGGTTTGAGACTTGATCTACTTGCAAAGTTTACTGCCCACTCTACATTGTCATTCAATTCTTCAAATAAGACTCTTTGAAAATTCATGTGGCAAGTAGCACCAATGTCAAGCAACCATGCATCTCTCCAAGAAGCAAATGAAGTTTTGAACAAATATTCATTTATGCCATTATTGCAATGAGAAATTAAAAAATGAGTGGATTCAATAGATTTTCCTTTTCCTTCTTTTCTTTGATATTCTCCCATGGGATCCTACATGTCTTTGCATCATGTCCATTCTTTCCACAACAAACATAGTGAAGATCAAATCTCTCACCTTGATTATGCCTACCCCCTACCTCTGAAATAGTTCTTTCCATGTCCTTTCTTACTACTTTATCCTCTAGAAGAATAATGTGATTGATTCTTCCCTTTTTAAGAAAAACACGCAATCTCCCCAGTGGGTTGAATTGTCTTCTTCCTAAAATCTTTCTCACATTTTGCAGTTTTCTCCACCAATGAGTCAAAATTGAGGGACTTCAATTGACCACTATTTTGAAGTGATTCAAGATAGTGATAATATGTGGGGTAGAGATCCTTCATGAAGGCCATGAGAGAAATTTATATATCGAGACCATCATCATCAATGTCATGCATGTTGGATTTAATTTCAGATGTTAAATCCATGGGATTATTTTCCTTCAACTACAATTGAGTTATCTCTAATTCTAAATCATGTGAATCATACAAATATTTATCATTCTTCAAATAACCCCAAGAATATTTAATAGGTCTAATATGAAGACTCACCTCTTCACTTATAGAAGTAGCAATCAAGGCATGTGTGTTCTTTATCTTTATTCATCCATATTGTAATCTCTTTAAATATTGTAGATTCTATAAGTGAAATATCTCCATCCCAAATATAATTGAATATAAGATTATTCTCAATATTTCTTGACCGTTCTGGATAGTTTTCTTTGTCACCGAACACCACACCAACAATTGAGATAAGAGAATACATTTTCATAAACAAAACCACTTCAAAAATATAAGCAATGCCTTCAATCCGTGGATCTTGTGCTACCACTCAGTTCTAGAATCATCAATTCCTTTAATATGATAGTTGTAATACATATACAACATGTGTATGAATTCACACATTGATCATCCGTGTTTCATTTTAACACAAAATTTACAACCATGAAGATAGCTAACAAGCATTTTTAACTGTCATTGCCAAATTCCAATCCAACACGTTTTCTTAAACTTTGTAAAACAAATATGATAATCTCCATATATGATAATCCAATATGCAATCCACCATCACACATGAAATACATGTCTGATAATACAACTGGGTTCTCTCACAGTCTTTGGGATTACGTATATCGATGAAAAAATGCCAGTTCAACAGGCTTAAAAGGAAGTTATAAGCACATTTATATTGTCACAATAAAGGGGAATTTTCTCATTGATGTGTAAGGAAATTTTGGTTGGGATTAATAGCCATTGGGGACCATACCATTGTGGTTATTTTTATAAGAAAATTAGTGAAGGATATCAATGTATTTAGTGTGAAGACAAGTGGATATATGCACATGATCTAGTTGGTGAGACCATACATGGAGGAATAATAGCTCTAGAGTCTTTTACAACATGCAGAGGTAGAACATATATGTCAACCAAATTCAATGTGTATACCATGATAATGGATTTGATGTGTTAATTTTTCTCCCATTGGAAGCATCACCATTTTTTCATCTCCAACAAATCATGGAAGCACCATTGTTTTGTCTTCTCCAACACATTGTTGTTTCTCCAATGCCACACGTTAATTTAGTATATTATGGTTTCCATGAAGCAAGGGATAGTTGGATGTGTGATAGATGGATTAGGTTTAGGGTTTTCCCTCCTAGTTCCTACAAATCACTACCATAAACCATGTTTTTCTCCCATATTTCTAGAGCCAACATAATCCAATTCATCATATTCTCATTCTCACATTTATAATAGTCCTCGAACCTCAAATATTTTGTAGGAAAAATTGGGGTTCTCCATTTGTAGTCTTGTGCTGCAACAAAACCCTAGAAACTACACCTATGGGAAGAAATCTGACAAAGGAAATGATGAATATCCATTGAGAGGTGATAAGACTAGAGACAATAGAAAAGGCCAACAATAATCACTTGTGAACAATGTGTGGGGCTTTTCCTACGAGGGGAACATGTTTGTCCCTTCAAATGGGGACGATTTCAATCTAGGGAAAGTTGAAAAGAAGGTGGATTAGGGTTCTTTGGAACCACATAGGAAATTGGATTAGGGAAAATAGAAGGGAAGAAATTCCAAAGAGTATGAAAAAAAATTGTTGAAAGAGAAAGTAACAAGCATGCAAGATCATGGAGTTATCTAAAAACACCAATGCTCGATCATGGAGTTATCTAAAAACACCAAGGCTATGATATCATTGATAGGACCTTAAATAACTACATGCTTCAATTAATTGTATTAATGTGAGACACATCTAAATACATTGAGATATGACCTTTGGTTTCATCTTCCAAGAGATCTGATGACTATTCCTATTCATCCATGACTCTTCATACTTCTCCTAAATGAATAATAATAATATTTAGAAATCACCATAATCCCTAGGATTAGATATCTAACAATTTAGGCACTCTAATTTTTGGATCAAATCCCAATATTTATTTCAATTGGTATAATTCAAATTTGAGTATATACTTGGGAGAAAGAGGAGACAAAAAGTAGGTAATTCTTCCTCCATAATGGGGAGGTTTGAACAATGCCACATTTGCATAGGTAACAACCAATTAGTCTAATAGTTTATGTCCCCAAGAGGTTTAAGGAAAACACAAATGGTATTGGTAAGATAAAGGACCAAAGGGAAAATTGCCTATTGATAATCAATAATCAATATCCTATTTTTAAAATCTACAATCTATAAATTCTTGTGAAACTAAAATTGACGAGCTATTAATTTATGTGAACATAAATTAAATCTCGACAATAAAAATATTGGAACATTATGAATTTTTGTTTGTCAGACAAGGGTGAGGACCAAATTTTAGCGTTGGAGTGAGACATATTTTGAAATGGATAAAAAATAAAGAAAAATATATTTGTAGATATCAACCAAGGTTTAAGTATGAACTTTTTATAACAAAAGAAGAAATTGTTCTAATGCACTAATTTCAATGGCAATATATTCCACTAATTTTAGCACCCATACATTATATTGTTTAAATGAAATATACCTAAAAAAAAATCAAATAATTACATTGATATTAATAATGATAAAAACACACATAAATTTTTTTATATTGATTTAAGTAATAATACAATACAAATTGATTCAATACATTAATTTAAGAAATTTAAAGATAAATATATTAACTATAAACATTATTAACTTTCATTAATATTTAAAAAAAATAAGATATAGATAATCCATGAACAGAAAACAAAATCTCACTTCTTAATGCTCCATGTAACATATATATTGCTTCGAAATATAATTTTTATAGTAAATTGGCATAGATAATAAAGTGCCAAACCCCCTCAAATATTTCTTTAGCCTAGTCTAAAATGATGATAATCGTATGCTCTTATGTTAGAATCCTTTCTCACCATGAGGGAGGAAAATCAAAGAGATGAAAAATAAATGATAAAAGGAATAGAGAGGAAATGATAAAGGAGGAATGGAGAGGATAGAGGAGGAATATGATTAATTTAAATTATAATAAAAAGTAAATTATATTCACCCATGATGCAATGCATTAAAGTGTTAAGATTAACCAATATCTTGTTTACACAAATATGCACTTGGATATTATTTTAATATTTTAGTTTTCATTTCTCTTATAATGAAGAACAAAATTTATTTTCAATAGATATTTAAGCACACACAAATTGTAAGTTATCTATATTGGGTGTTGTAATTCTTCAAAATTTAGAGTATCGGGAGTTGTAATTCTTTAAAATTTCGAGTATTGATAATTTCAATTATGAAATATAGGTATTTTTGGGAATTATGATTACTCCATTACAAATTGTAATTATGATATCCTCAAAATCTTAGAAATTTTAATGAGAGTTCTATTGTTTAGGTGGAGTGAGTTATATGATTGAAATGGATAAAATACAAAGAAATATAGATTAGCAAATCAATGGAGTTTTAAGAATGAATATTTTTTAAGAAAGAGGAAATTGTTCCAATGCATTGATTTCAATAACATTATAGTCCATTGATATTAATACTAATACAATATTTTTTTCGTTCTAACGCTTTTGTGACCATTGTTTGAATTAGAAAGTTATTTCGGATTTATCGCATAGGTTTTTTGATTTCCGATGTATCGGACCAAACTAGTGTTGTCCATCATCAGGAAAACGTTTTGTGAAATATGTTTAAGAGAAATGAAGTAGTTGTATTGATATC
Source organism: Picea mariana (assembly GCA_032191745.1). NCBI lineage: Eukaryota > Viridiplantae > Streptophyta > Pinopsida > Pinales > Pinaceae > Picea > Picea mariana. The sequence continues at coordinate 233,054 of JASDQU010101998.1, forward strand.
AACAACTATATAATCTAAAAATAATAGGTTGCATTGATTTTAGTGATGATACATTACAAAATGATTTAGTGCATTGATTTAAGGAATGATAAAGAAAAAATTGATTTGGTGCATTGATTTCAACACTGAGATTGTGCAAATTATTGAGTGAAATGACTTTAACAATAATATAGTGCAAAACATCTTCAAAATTGTATTATAATGTTGTGAAAGAAGTTCTTAGTTATAATTTAAAGTTCACCATTTTGTTTGCTTAGGTATATGTGACGACTTGCAACTAAAACCAACCTAAATCCACATGAATATTGAATCTATCAAACACCGAAAAAGATCAAATTTCATGAAGTGCAAACATTTCCTCAAGCTTTTCACTCTAATAAAAATTTATACCTAAAAAAATTGATTCATATCAACACAAATAATATATTCAAAAATAAAATAAATCTAAATTAACTTAATGCAATCTCATAATTCAAAATTGAAACTGGAAGGAATTACAAACTAAGAATACTAACAAGGTACCTTTGCTAGAGTTTAAGATACGATTATTCTCTCTTGTGCCCGTCTTTTATAACGTCATGGAGGTAATTTTTCTTTTATTGATATATCATCATTTGGGGATGTGTTAAGTTGGATATATGGCAAGTGGACTACATCATTTTTATTCGTATTTAATTATCTTAATTTTGAGCACTCATTTATGCTCTTGGGAACATTTAATAAAGTTCAAAGTTTAACTATCATCAAATTTGCATTTTAGTATTATCTTTGAAACTATGGTTAAGTTCATTTTTATATTTAGTAGTTATTAAAGTTATTTGTGGCTATTTTTAATTGGTTGTTATAACCTACATTGGTAACACCAATCAGTGGTAGTTGAGTTTTATGATCTCACATTTTATGAGTTTAGGTGGAGTGAATCTAAATCTCATTCTTATATATTTAACACATCATTTTCAATTATCATGTGAACTATCATAGTGTGAATCATTAATTTATTAGTCCCTGTTTTTAGGTTGTATGGACTATTGTAATCATCTTACTGCAATTTTAGGCTTTGTATACAAGAATCGAGAAACTAATTATGTTTTTATCCTAAGTTTTGTTTTAAAATATGGAGAATGTTTTTAAATCTATCAATAAAATCTACTAATGAATTTTTATCAACTAATAAACAAATTCTTCCTCTTATTTGGCTTCATAACGAGGCGAAATGAAATGGACTTTGGATAAATTTCAAAGAATTTCCAGGTATCTCTGTTCAATGAACTAATGTTATCTCCAAACTTAGCATTAGTTATTAAACATTTTATGTTAAGGGAAATTTTTGTTACAACGTTGCCTTAATGCCTTAATGTGTAAAGGTTTGCACTTTCCTTTTGATGATGTGTCAACCTTGCATGCAATGGCTCATTGTCGAAGAACCAGACACACATACCTCTGTTACCTACCTACTCTCTGGAAATGCAGTCCATGTACTCTGGTGAATTGTATCATACTTGAATCGACTCGCTCACGAACCTGTGTAATTTAGTGACCTGGTTTTTGTACTTCTCATCAATCATAGTAGATGCATCGTCCCCCCTTTCCTCTCACTACAAGCTTTCTCTCAATTCGAACAAAAAAAAAATTTTGCATTCAGATTTCGCTGCGAGAGGATTGGCGTTTATTTTCCCGATTCAAGTTGCAAAATCAATCCACTGAAGCCATTCATAAATGGTTAGTTGCAAATGATTGAAACTACTAGGACATATTTGAATAAAGGGCCAAATGCTTCGCTTCATTCCATTTAATCATGAGAGTTTCTTGGCTAGTATCCTTTAATGTGACAAGCAATGTCATGGACCGGCATGGATTGGCCTACAACTACTTTATGGTAGCTCCATCTAAACCCATCCATTGCATTCACCATGTTCATGGTATCAATGTGTATGTCACTATTATTATCTTGTCTATTCCTGATGGGAATTGAAATTGTCTCTCCTTCATTATTCTTGCCTACTTCATTCCTCATGTTGATTGCACTATGGATTTAGGGTGGGGGACTCTATGTTCTGTCTCTACGAGAAGACGTGTATTTTATGTTTTATTTTTACTTTATTAGTGATTTTTTATCTAAGCTTCGGTTCCATTATGTAGGACTTCGATCAATAAAACTATGACTATCATGTGTTTTTTGAGATATTGGAAATATCTTAGGTATTATTTTGTCTAGAAAACAAGTCAATATGTTCATGAAATCTAGACATCCCTTTTGACTCATCAATCCTAAGGAGAGCAATGCCTTTTTCATTGTATCCTTGGCATTTAAAATGTCTGACTAAAATTCAGTTGAATAGAATAATCCGAAAGGGGGATATAGCTATTGCATTTTAGTGTTTTCCATATTTGTTACATAAAATAACATGTGTTTGATCTCTAATTTTAAATGCCATGATCCTGAAAACTATTACCACTGTAATTAACAGATTTCCTCTAAATGTTATATTATCTTTAACATCACGTCACTAAGCAGGAATGTGCTTTCGGCGATAAATTACAATACAATTCTATTTTTTTAGTTTAGTAAACACCTGGACAAGAATTTTTCAAGTTGCTTTGTGTGGAGCATGTGGTGAAGAATGGAAAACGACTTCGTTTCTTGGTATTTGAGTATTTTGACATAGATCTAAACAAATTCATAGACGAAGTGTCAATGTTGCTACTCTACCACCGAAAACTATTCAGGTGTTTTTTTTCACTTAGTCTGTGTGTGTTTTCATTCTTAATATTGCATTGTATTGACAGTTTTTCAAAGGAAGGGATCTGATTTCTACATACGGTTTTCGGTGTGCAGAGTTTCATGTATCAACTATGCCAAGGATTAGCTCATTTTCACAGCCATGGAGTTATTCACAGGTGATTCTTATGTTCAAATTATAGTTTCAACTTCCCTTTTGGGTTCATTTACACTATCTTATAACATAACGCATCGTTAGGAACCATATGTTGTCAATTTAATCATATAAAGCTATGATGTTCTTTGAGTTTAAATTACTAAGACAATTAAATATTGATACATGTCTCTCTACAATTAGACTTCAACTGGGTGTGATTTTCTTCAAGGATTTAAAGCCACATAATATTTTGGCGGACAAAGGTAAAGGCTTACTTAAAATTGGAGATTTGGGTCTTGGAAGATCTTTTGTTGTGCTCCTAAAGAGTTACACCCTCGAGGTTCCTTCTCACGTATGACATGGTGAGGAGTTTCCTGACTGCATCTAAAGAAGTTGCATTAGTTCAACGATGTTCGATATTCAGTGCCTTACGATGTGAGAAGGCTCTGGTTCTGAGGTGAGGAGCGCCTTGTGGTTTGACATGCTAGCTCTTATATAACACAAAAAACTAGGATGGCTCTCTGCATATTTCTTCCTGAAAAATGATTTCTTCTTACAAATTCAACGACTATATTTCTTATGAGAAACAACTCACTCCCAAGTCCCAAGGATCAACTCATAATTTCATATTTTAGCATGAGGTAACTCAATTTTCATTTGACGCCTTTCTTCTTTCATACGAAAAATGGTGGATTCTTTTTTGTATGATGGCTCCTTCTCTATACTACTATCTGTTAGCACTAGAAGTTGTTCTTAGATTGCTTTAAGAACAAGCCTAATACCCATTATAATTTGAATAATTAAATCAATTTTATGGTTGGTGGATTAGAAACAAAGAGAAATAAATAGAGAAACAAATTGCCTGTAGAGACATTCCATTGGGCATGGAGTCATAACATTCTACAGATCAAAGGAAATCAAGATGCCTACCAGATAAAAGGGCTATATAATGATGAACAAAAGAATGAAGTAGATAACACTAAGAATAAATATTCATCAAGCAATGATCCTCTTTGCAAAATGAATAAAAAAAATACTTGAACATAAATCATGAAAGAAGGCAATCACTGCAAATCCTTTGCAGCGCATGAATCTCCTAACCATGAACATTTATTGATCCTCAATGCCTTAAATTCATTCAAGAAAGATGAAAATGTAAAATGCAAAACAGAGAAAACACAATATGATAGTAACATCTCTCATGAATCTCTAATGGCAGAAAGGTTACATTTTGATATGCCCAACAGGATTACAAATCAACATACACAACTAAATTGCCTCAAGCTCTCCCCTAACTCTCTCCAGTCTCTATTTGGAGTCCTCTCACTCATTAAATAGAAAATTACATCAAAAATATATCTAGGAGGTCACAACCTACTCCATGCATTCGATTCTATGCCTTAGAGATATGTGGCAAACATAAAATTCAACTAATTCCTTGATTCCTGGAAACTGTCTTTTAGAATAAATGCAACTCCATCCAACTCATTGCATGGAGATTTAGTGGAGCTAAATCTTAGGTACAAGTGTCCCTTGGTTTCTAACTGATCTCTAAGAACCCATTCGAACCTTCTAATACAAGTGGCAGCCCTCCTATAGCTCGGATTTATCAGACTGTTAGAGTTTGCAGCGCAACTTCAGGATTCGCTGCAAACTTTCTTGTAGGTGATAATTTCAACATTTCTCCCATAATACAAACTGGGTAAGGCTGATTTTTGGTCAGAAAGTCAACGTTAATATGGTGCTTCTCCACACCAAATTTTAGAAGAACCCAGATCGGAATTTAAAATTTATTATGGAAATACGAGTTTTTTGTGTGCAAGTTGAGTTTGCAGCGCACCGTTGAGTTTGTAGCGCACAATAGAGATTGTAGCGCGCAGTTGAGTTTGTAGTGCACAATGAAGTTTGCAGCACGTAGTGAAGTTTGTAGCGTGTAGTGAATTTTGCAGCGCACAGTTGAGTTTGCAGCACACAGTCAAGTTTGCAGTGCACATTTGCAAATGGAAATGAAGATAAGAAATGATAAAGCTTCTTTTTGAAACCGATCCTTGGAGATGTTGGATGATAGCCAGGCACTAAAAAGAAAATATGGGTGCTAACATTGGCTCCTACTTGGGAATGGAATGCTCCCTGCGAGCTTCCAAGAACTTGTAGTTCTAGTGCCTTATCCATTTTGAAAATATGAAACTTGTAGCTGCCCATCATGCTCTACAATCGACCTGACAAACTGTGAATTGTTCCTACATGAAGTATACTTCTGCTCTTTATTGGAAATTAAAACATTCACACACTGGAAACAAACCTCAAACTATAATATGACCACATTGTGTAAATTGAAAATATGAAACTTGTAGCTGCCCATCATGCTCTACAATCGACCTGACAAACTGTGAATTGTTCCTACATGAAGTATACTTCTGCTCTTTAATGGAAATTAAAACATTCACACACTGGAAACAAACCTCAAACTATAATATGAACACATTGTGTAAATTGATGGAAATGCTTGAAACACCAAGCTTATTTATTTACAATTCCTATACTAACCAAATGAAGAACCACTTTGCCCATGTATATAGAAATTTCCAAAATAGCCAATCAAGCAACTGATAGAAGCATGGTTTTATGCTTGTAGCTGTCTGAAAAAACATAGAAAGAATTTAATGTATATGCAACAAAAAATTCTTAGGCAACTCATACTCACACCATCAAATAAACACCATGGCCAAATTGTCAGCGTGTGAAGCTTTTGAAAACAAAGACTCCATCCAATTGGCTATGGGATCATGAAACTCATGACCAAAATTTTTGAGCTGATCCAAAGGACAAGGCTTCCACTGTACCGAATCTGCTATGTGAATAACATTATGATCTCTCCTATTCTGAAAAACAAAATGCTACTGCAATATATTTCCACCGTTGTCAAATATTTCAAGTGAAGGATGAAAATGAAGCTTGTCTTCATAATATTTTAGAGGAGTAAGTATATTTTCAAATTTATCATAAACAGGTAAAATTTGAACACACACAAGCTCAGGGGCCTATTTATCATCCTTCTCTTCAATCATAGGTGAAAACACTTTGTAGGAAACCTCTTGAAAGACCTGAGGAAAATCTTCTTTTGCAACTATTTCTTCATGAAAAACATCATTTTCATTTCTATGATATGATGATGTGTACATTAGTTCTTTGACATATGAATACTTAAAAGAAATAACTTGATCTTCATGAAAATTTAGAGCAGCCTCAAAACTGCTACAGACATTCGGGTCAAGGACAAATGTGTCTACAATGTTGCTATCACCACCATCCTTATCATTAAAACAATCAATAGAATCTTCTTTCAAAACTAAAGAACTAGAGAAGGTTTTACACGTGGATGATTCCTCCTCCACATGCTCAATAGTTTTTTCTGCTTCATCCTTATAACCAAAAGAATTATTAAATGAATGTTGGATGTAGAATTCAAATTCTTTACAATAGTTTTCAAAAAGAAGACTAGCTGGATAAAATCTTTTGAAATAATGATGAAACACGGTATGAAACTCTTGTAATGATGAAATAATTGAGGGAGGAAGAGATCTATACGATCCTCGAGCATCTCCTTCTAGTGAATACATGAACATTTTCATGAGCACATCCTCATGATGTATATCTAACTGATCCATACATTGATGAAACATAATGAGGTGATGTGTAGGATTATCCTCCTTCCGTTCTTTGAATACTAGTAGAAAATCTCCCCATTTTGATATATGAGGTACTGGATGTGGGAAACCATGAACTACATAAAATTTAAGAGGTGCAAACCTCCGAGCCAAAACATCAGCAAATGCCTTTGGCATTCTGAAATGGTGGAGTCGCCACTGGATCTGTCCTTCATGGAGTCTTCAGGTGAAAGATGCAGTCTATACTCTGTCAGCAGCCTTTGTTCACCATCAAAGACTTGATCTAAACTTTGTCATTCTCCCAGGGAAAACCTTCAACTTCGTCCCCGACAACGGAGCCAAAAATGTTAGCACTAGAAGTGGTTCTTATACTACTTTAAGAACAAGCCTAATACCCATCAGAATTTGAATAATGAAATCAATTTTATGGTTGGTGGATTAGAAAGAAAGATAAATAAAGAGAGCAACAGACTGTCTACAGAGACATTCCATTGGGCATGGAGTCATAACAATCTACAGATCAAAGGAAATCAAGCTTCCTACTAGACAATAGGGCTATATAATGATGAATAGAAGAATGAAGTAGATAACACTAAGAAGAAATATTCATCAAGCAACGATCCTCTTTGCAAACTGAATAAAAAGAATACTTGAACATAAATCATGAAAGAAGGAAATCACTGCAAATCCTTTGCATCTCATGAATCACCTAACCATGAACACCCATTGATTCTCAATGTATTAAATTCATTCAAGCAAGATGAAAATGTAAAATGAAAAACAAAGAAAACACAATCTGATAGTAACAACTCTCATGAATCTCTAAAGGTAGAAATGTTACATTCGGATATGCCCAACATGCTTACAAATCAACATACATAGCTAAACTACCTCAAGCTCTCCCCTAACTCTCTCCAGTCTCTATTTAGAGTCTTCTCACTCATTAAATAGAAAATTACATCAATAATATCTCTAGGAGGTCACAACCTACTCCATGCATTGGATTCTATTCCTTAAAGATATGTGGAAAACATAAAATCCAACTAATTCCTTGATTCCTGGAAACTGTCTTTTAGAATAAATGCAACTGCAGCCTGCTCATTGCATGGAAATTTAGTGGAGTTGAATCTTAGGTACAAGTGTCCCTTGGTGTCTAACTGATCTATGAGAACCCATTCAAACCTCCTCAGATAGGTGGAAACCCTCCTACAACTCGAATTTATCAGATTGTTAGAGTTTGCAGCGTAATTTCAGGATTCAATGCAAACTTCCTTGTAGGTGATGATTTCAACTTTTCTCCCAAAATACAAATTGGGTTAGGCTGATTTTTGGTCAGCAAGTCAATGTTAATATGGTTATTCTCCACACCAAATTTCAGAAGAACCCAGATCGGCATTTAAAAGTTATGATGAAAATATGATTTTTTCTGTGTACCAGTTGAGTTTGCAACGCACAGTTGAGTTTGCAGTGCGCAATAGAGTTTGTAGTGCACAATGCAGTTTGCAGCATGCAATGAAGTTTGCAACATGCAATTGAGTTTGCAGTGTGTAGTGAAGTTTGAAACACACAATGAAGTTTGCAAGACGCAGTGAAGTTTGCAGTGCACAATGAATTTTGTAGCGCACAGTTGAATTTGCAGTGCACAGTCAAGTTTGCAGTGCGCAATTGCAAATGGAAATGAAGATAAGAAATGATAAATATTCCTTTTGAAACCGACCCTTGGAGGTGTTGGATGATGGCTAGGCATTAAAAACAATATGGGTGCTAACACTATCGATTTGCAAGCTCTTCACTATATGATGTAGTTTGTACAACATATCTGCAATAATGACAAATTTGCAATTGCAAAAATTAGGAACACCTTCCAATAATGAAAACCCACTTATCGAAACCCTGATTCTGGAACCCTATCAAGAAAACCTAAATATTCAAAACCAACATGGCTTGACCAACCAAAAAAAGAAATTGTCTAACTCTTACCAGGTCTTGACATTCGTCTTCCTATGAGAATCCTAACCACCAGGAGGTTACACCGACCGAAACATATATGAATAGGGTTAAACATAAAACCTTTTCACATTTGGAACTATTGATTATATGTTTTTTTTTGTGTTTGCTAGTTTGTCTGTGACCCGAGGGACTAGCCTGTGGCTTGAGAAACCGCGACTCAGGGGCATCTAATCCATCAAAATCACCAGGGGATCGTACATGGCCCGAGCCACACCAACCCTTAACATGGATGGATTTTTTGTCCTCGCGAGTTTCGAACCGGTGATTTTAACATCACAGAGTGCATTAACGACACACTCTGTCATCGACTGTCCTACACCTCAGGGACTGAACTATTGATTATATGTTATTTAATATAAATTCATATTAAATTTCAAAGTAAAGTAAACAATGACTATGTATCATTATGATTTCCATTTGTCCTACTGCATAAACAATGAATGCAACATGTCAATATAACTTCTATTTGTTGTTAGTCGCTAATCTAAATTAGCATATAACAAATCTGGTCAATATCTTTCTCGATTTAAAACAACAATGAACTCACCATATTGCATTTCTTGTTTTTCTCATTTCCACCGATATACAAAATCTAGTCAAAATACCATTCTTGATTTAAAACAACACTTAGCTTACCTAGTTTATAAAGGAAAACTTGTTTTTACATTTTGTATTTCTGTATTTTTGGTCTTCTATTGTGCAACTTGCATTATATTTCTTACTTGGAATTGATTATTAACGTTCTTATTCAATTGAATACATAACAACAAATGGTATATGCGAATTGTATATGAATCACTGAGCGGGAAAACAATATACAATGAAATATAATAATTTTTGAAATATTTTACATTTAAAATAGTCTAAAAAGAAATATAATTTAATAAAACTTTTTAATATTTCTAGATTTTTTTTGACTATCTAGTTTTAAGTTTATGAATCATTGGATTAAATATATAAGATTTATTATTAAAGACAAACAAAAAAACCAAGCTTAACATATAGCCATATCTATACTATATGAAAAATTATATAATTGGATGATTTTGCAAATTTTCATACATTAAATTTCAAAGCAACCAATCCTTCTTTTTATTGAATACCCAATAAAAACATCACAAAAAAAATACTATGACTCTAAAAAAAGAGTTAAAAGAAGCATATGCAGAAATTCAACAGTTACGTTAACTTCTCGGGTCCGATAAATTCTTTGTTCAACTTGATGGCGTTGTCTAAAGTTTATAGGTTTAACGTTTAAAGTTTATAGGTTTATAGGTTTTGATGGCGTTGTCTAAAGTTTAAAGTTTATAGGTTTAACTAAGCTATTGAAACAATAGAAATAGGGCTAAGGCTACTCTAGAAATAGGGCTAAGGCATTATCTCTTCAACGCCTCTTTGGATGGTATTAGTAGGGGTTTGAAGAAAACGTTGATGTCGTGCTATGCCTTTTCTGTTCATCAATGACAATTCTAAAAGACACATTCTACACTTAATTTTGGGCATCCCTTTTCCGCTTGGCGTGTGTTTTTTTAATAAAACTTGTTTTACCATCTTATTTATTACAAAATTAATTTTGGATTCCCCTTGGTTTAGGGGGATGGCTTTTGTCATTGAAAATGTTTGTATTGTTGGCAGATCTTTCATTGTTGCAAAATATGATTTTTTTTCAATTATTTGGTTTAAGGATGGATATTGAGTTTTCCATTGGAATATTGTTTCTTATTACAATGTTCCTTACATGGAAGCCCTCATGCTCTATGTGCAACACCCAAACATTTTGCAATTTTTCCTACCATATTAACTATTGCATAATACCTTATTTTATCATGGTTGAATTTGATGAAAAAGAAGAATTGTGAATTCAGAAGCATCATGAGAAGATCACAACCTTGCATATTTAAATGAAAAACGTCATAATGCAGTTACTTCCTTTCAAGGAAATAATTCCTAACACCATGTTGATATTTATTCATTTTTTATACTATTTCTCCAACTACAAAATGTTGATGTGGGGATTAAGGAGTGGGTTGGTTCACTGTAAGAAACTAGTATTTGATTTTAAGTTGAGTTCAATTGATACGTTAAATGAGTCTATTACCATACTTCCTGTGGAAGTCGTTTTACTTTAGGGTGATAAAAATAAATTATTTGATGAGTATAAATCCTTCAAGAATAATCATTATACTTTGCCTCCACAATTGGATGAAAAGGAAAAGTCCATTCAAACTACTTGAAATCAATAAGAACCTTGTCCAAGAAGTAAGGAAACTTAGAAATATTAAATGTGAATTTGAGGCTTGCTTTAGCAACATTAGAACTTACTTTGAAATATATTTTAGTTTTGTTTGTTGGAAACATAATTCATAAGGGCTATGATATTATTGTATTATTCACTTGATATCGAATATAAAAAGATACAAGTGAATATGAATAATCATTGGGATTCCAAGAGACCTCTTGGAAGACTAATCCAAAGGTCAAGATAATGTATTTATAGATGTATCATATCAATGAAAAAAGAATCACATGCTTATTTCCATTTGTGCATTCTAATAGTGGTGTCAGAGAGCCTAGTTCTTAGGGCTTGAAATAAGCTGATAATTTTCCATTGCAGGTTAATTCTAAGCATTTTCCTCCTTCCTTGGCCCTTAATATATCTTTCTTGAGCCAAATCCTTTCTTGTTGGGGCGTTTACTGTTTCCCATGGTTCGTACGCATCCATATGTACTATACACACCTCTAAAGAGCACCTCAATATTCAAGTTGTTTTCCTTGCTACATAGTTGGGTCTATTTGTTACCTCTAGATGATTTACTCTTTGCTTGAGCTGACTACTCATTACTTGTGCATACATTTGTCTCCTCATTGACAAGTATGCTCTCTCTCTCTCTCCCTCTTAACTTGACTTATGTGCACAACCTTTCGTTGTGGCTCCATCCAATATAGCACCATCAAACCATAGTCGTGAGACTGTTTCATTTTCATCCTCTAGTGAATTACCTCCTCTTCGAAAACTCTTGGAGGTCAAATGACTCACCCACTAAGAATCCATTACTAGTCTATAAACGTGACTCTTCTACTTCGAATCCATTACTAGTATGCAAACGATGGGATACCAAGACATTTTTCTCCTCTTGTCATTTCATCTAAATATGGAAATTAACATAGGAAAGAAATAAATTTTTCAAAATTCATGATTTCTATTTTCTCCTCTATCCAAAGATACGGTTCCCAATCTGGCAGAAAAAAATGACTTCTCTCCCAGCTATAGTTTCATTTTTCCAGTCTGCAGTGATTTGATCATAGAATCAGTTAAGGATCAACAATAGGTCATAGGAATCCAATGCTATAGTTCTCTAATAATAATGAATCCAGATGATTGCTCCTCATCTTCATGACTTTTAGATACAATCAATCAAGCCAAGGAGTCTCTTCAACACGTTACACTCCACATACAATTCTAATGCATTCCAGATGATATTTCAGCTAATCATACCCTCGATTCAAATATCAACCACATTGTTTTCAATCATATGAAAAACACCATGGATGGTTGAGGATTGGAGTAGTTGATCTAGTGACACAATTCCAATGAGAATGCTCGTATCTAATATGTTGAGAAATGTGTGGAGTTTGACTAGGTTTCTTCCTTTGGTGATGAGTACAACCACAGGGTCCAAGGAATTCAACAATTTCAGAGATTGAATGTTTCACCACAACCATGACAAGAATTTTGAACAGTAAATTTTCACTTCGAATAAAATTGAGGTATGATCATCAATAATTCTATGTACAGTTAGCTCAATGTGTATGCTTTTAATTCCATTTACAAACATTGTGAACTTGGAACTTCATTCAAACTTTGTTTCATTAATTGAGAGCAGTCTACAACACTTTTGTTTGCTCGTTGGGGTTGATTTAATTGTTGGTGCTAAGTAGTGAATATCTACAATGGTCTTTTTCAAGTATCCATATGTGTGTGTGTAGATGTATATTTTTATGTAGCTCTCTCTCTCTCTCTCTCTCTATATATATATATATATATATATAATGTATGTATGTATGTATGTATGTATGTACGTATGCAGATTCATATGCATATACATATACATATACATACATACATATATGTGTGTGTGTGTGTGTTGTTTGACAACACATGTATTCCAATAGAGGATGAACACCTTTAGTAACCACTCACACAACCATATCAAAGATTAACACAACAATGTTTTGACGTGGTAAAACCCCTATGGGGAAACATCCATGGCCCCAAATAACATGGCCACTTGGAGCACTTTATTACTGCAAAAGAAAAATATTATAGAGAGATTTACAAGAGAGTTTCTCACAAACAATCATCGACAAATGACCCTCCATGCTCTTTAAATAGAGATCATGGACCAATCAGGTGTTAATCCAGGGATCAATGTATCCATCAAGATCAAGGAGAATATGAACCATCGGATCACCTTATGTCAATAACACATCGTGACCGTCAGATTACCTAACTATAAATGCATACTAATGCATACTAAAAAAACACACTTTTATCTAAAGACACATTAGACCAAGTTGATCTTAACTAACTCCCAAGTGTATAAATATCCTAACATCCCCCCTTAAGAACGACTTGGGATAGGATTGAAGGATTTACAAAGGTGACACAATAGGAGAAGGAAGGAGGAATTAGATCTTATTCCCCCTTTAATGACAAATTCTTGAACTCCTAACAAAGATTTAAGTTTGGAGAACTTCACTTCTATAAGAGACTTAGTGAAAATGTTTTTAACTTGATCTTCTATAGGGAAACATAACACTTCAATAACTCAACCATGAATGGGATTTCTAATGAAGTGCATGTGTAGCTCGATGTGTTTTTTGCGCTGATGTTGAATTGGATTTTTTGAAATCATGATGGAACTTTGATTTTTACACTAGAGGGTGGTCGGATGCTACTGCTAGAATCTAAACTATGAAAGGATTTGTCAAATCCACAAGGATTATTGACTTGAATTAGCCATTTCTCAATACTCTACTTCTATTGAAGAAAGAGGAATATATTGTTGTTTCTTATGAGCCTAAGTGATAGGTCCTAAACCAAGGCTGAAAACATAACCTGTAGTAGACTTTCAATCATCAAGGTCATCGACCCAATATGAATCAATGAAACCAACCAAAAAAGGAGCCCCCCTTGAGTTGTAATGCATCCCAAATAGAACTGTACCTCGGACATACCAAAGTATCCTTTTATTTTCTTTCCAATGAATTTAATATGGTGTTTTCATATACTGGGAAAAAATACCAATAGCAAAGGAAAGATTAGGATGGGTATGAATCAAGTATAAGAGGCTACCAACTAACTAATGGTACAAAGTGGCATCAACTTAAGGAGAAGTACATGTGGAAACAAGTTTGAATCCATACTAGAAGGGAGAAGGGGATGGTTTTGAATCATCCATGTGAAAGCGACGAAGAAGGTCACAAGAATACTTAGACTGGGAAAGAAAAATTTCTTCCTTGATTTGCAATACTTAGAGGCCAAGGAAATAGTGCAAATAGTTTACGTCGTTCATTTCAACTTTATTCTTAAGGATGGTTTTCACATTGTTTAAAAGTTTAGGGTCACTACCAGTGTGTATAAGAACATCAACATAAAGAACACAGATTATGAGATGGATTCCTACTTTCTTAGTATAGACATTGGGGTTAGAATGACATCTAGAAAATTTAGTGTCAAGAAGAAAGTTTTCCATTTTGGAATACCAATCTCGAGGAGCTTGCTTAAGACCATAAAGAGACTTATTAAGGCAACAAAAAAATGATAGTGTCATTCTAGAAATAGCCAGGAGGTTGTTCCATGTATATTTTTTTCTTGCAAATCCCCATGCAAGAAGGCATATTTAACATCCATATGATGGACCTCCCATTTATGTGAGGCTTTCTAGAATAAGGAATATGTAATTAATTTTGGATACAAGGGAAAATGTTTCATTATAGTCAATGCCTTCAACTTGAGATAACCCTTTGGAAACTAATCGAGCCTTGTGTCTTTCAACACTTCCATCTGATACATACTTAGTTCTATAGACCCATTTACAATTGACAAGTTTTCTTCCTTTTAGGAGAGGTAGAAGATCCCAAGTATCATTCACCATCAAAGAGTGATACTCTTCATTCAATGTTGCATCCCAATCTGGATGACCTTAAGCTTCTGTAAATGTCTCTAGATCATGAGTCTATGAAACTTGATCCAAAAGAGAAGAGGCTCGTTGGACTGTGAAGGAGTTCGAAACTGATATGAAGGATCACCGACAAGATCACCAATTGCTTCTCGTGTTGAACGAACCCATCTAGGAAGTGGTGGTGCTGGTGCAGGTTCATGCTCATTGGACTCATATGGAAGAAGGTGAGCAGGAAGAGGTGGATTTTCATCCTCACTATCATCATCTGAAGAAGAAGAAACCATAATAGGAACAAAAGAAGTCATAAACACAAAAGATGGATTGCAGACCAAAGAAGGCACAAACGCCAAATTAGGCTCATAGGCCAAGAGATTTTCATCAAATTTAACATCTTTGCAAATAATAATTACATTTGAATGGGGTTGAAGAAGTCTATAACCTTTGACATCTTCAGAATAACTAACAAAAATACACTTCTCACTTTTAGGCTATAAATATTTCCTTTTCTCATCAAGAATGTGAGCTCATGCTACACTACCTGTAATAACCCTAGGTTGAACCCCAACTGTAAATGTAGATATAGGCTAGTGAGTCGAGATACTTTGGGCTAGAGTTGTTTTGTATATAAGTTTTGAGGTCAGAGTGTCTGTGTGATTAATAGGCTGGAAATCTTGTATGCTATAAGGCCAGTGAGCCTATAATTGTAATATGTAATCACACTTAGATTATTAATAAAAATAAATTGTTGTTGCAAACCAACCAAATAAAAGAGCATGGAGGGATAGAAATCCACTAGAAGGGAAAATGGGATAAGAGTATAGAAAGAGTGGATAAGCCAAGGGGGCTTAAGCTAAGGAAATATTAAAACAATATTTCCTAAAGTATAATTTATGGGATACATTTATATTTATCCTAAGTGTGGGGAATGTATCACCATGTGGGGCTCATGTGGTTCCCAACATGACAAGTGTCAAGTTGGGAACATGCGTATAAAAAGTGGGGAACTTAGTGTAATTTCTCATTATTCTCTCATCATTCTCACCTTGACTCTTGCCATGGTACCTTCCTACCATCCATATTTGGTACTGTACTTTGAGAGCTTGGAGATGATTGCAATTAAAAAATATGGTTAGTTTGATAAGAAGAAGCGGTTTGTTAGGACTGTGTGCATTCTAAAGAATTGGGTTGTCAGTCCCATGTGCATTCTAAAGAAGCGGGTTATTAGGCCTATGATCATTCTCTCTAGGTGAGAGAACTACTAGGAATTGTTTTTCCCATTCGTTGGGAAATATCTATAGGGCTCTGAGACTTTCTATCTTATTTGTTGTTGAAGCCCCGAAAAGTAAGCGGGACAACCAAAGGGATGTTGAGAAGAGAAGGGGTACACTTCCTAGGGTGGGACATGTTGTGGGAAATGAGAGGTTGTAGGATAGTTGCAACAGTTGTGATCCAGGTGGATATTGGTGGCCACTCGCCTATTTCACTTGGACCCACACCATTGTTTCTTTCAGTTTTTCAGTTTCCTTAATTGTAGCACAATTTACTATTTTTAGCAGTTTTTCGGGTCCTAAACTTCTGGAGCCGTTTTGAGGCCCTAAACAACGTTTTTTTGGCATCAATGCTCCAGAGAATATGAGTCCGTTTCGGTCTCAATATTTGTTGTTAGCAGTGAATTCCTTGGATAGATATTTCTAATGATGTATCATGTGCATCAAACGAAGATAGTATGCCAAAGTTACGACCCCAGGAAATTGATGTACCAATTTACCCCGACGGGGCCCATATTCTGGCGTTTCATCTCCTAGGGTTAGGTTTTTGGATGTTTAGGGTTTTCCATTGTTTCTTAATAATATATAGGCCTTCGAGCCTCATTGTAACATAGATTTCAGAGGCCACTAGCCGCCAATATTATTTTACTATACATGTTTATGCATGAACTATATGTTGTTTTCCTTACATAATCGCTACATATGCAGAGCATGCCATTAGTTAAATGGTATCATAGACAAAAATTTTGGGTGGCATGGTCCATATTAGGATGGGGTTGTTACATTGTCATATCAGAGCTAAGAATAGAGATAACATGACTCAGCTATGTGGCTGAAAATGTTACTAACAGTATCAGAGCCATAAGGGGCATAATTCGGAGGGAATTTGAAAAAGTACAGTTGTGACATAAGTCGAGTTTTGACGTAGTGCAACCCATACTAGGTGGCTAGGGACATTACAAAGTGGTATCAGAGCCAACTGAAAGAACACTAAAGATAAAATTGCATAAATTTAATTTCAGAGTTTGTCTACAATTTTTTTGACAAAAGGATTCCTATGAAATTGGGGAAGAATTTATGGGGAATTTAAAGAAATTTAGTCAAAGATTATAAATTCCCAAATTTAGGCCTGTAGATGGCCAAATTTCAAATTACAGAGGCAGTTATGGAGAAATTAGTAAGAATCCCCAATTTTTTAATGGAATTGAAGAAACTTCATGCCCATAATTGTTAATCGGTCGTGCACAAGGGTAATTGGTTGTTGCAGAGGTTTATTCAGAAATTTATAGGCCTATAATTGATCTAATTTCATATTTACAGAGCTTCAATGACGGTCGAAGAAATAAATTGTGAAATTGGGCATATTGGAAATTAGAAAATGAGAAATTTTGGAAAATTGGAAAAATTTTGGTAATTTTTTCATACAGTGATGTCATCATGACGTGGAGGCCACGTGTCAACTAATGTGGTAGCAGAGTGGCATGTACTATGATGGTGGTAGGTAAGTGTTCGTTGGTGTGGCAAGTGATGTGGAGGCGTGATGGCGGGGTGCGTTCCTATCCTGCGAAACCTTCACTCCAAACCCATGGTGAGATCACAAGAATTGACTAAGTAAAAGAATGGATTGGTTGGATGGAGAGGATTGGGGGTATGTATGGAGGAAGCAAGAAATTACTGTGGCCCATAGTGAAGTTTACAAATTTGACTAAGTGTAAAGATATCACGGAGCGCGGTTGTTACACATTATTTTCGTCACCCTTATGACCATTAATGATGTAAACCTATATGTTGTCTTTAGAGGGATTAGTTGTCTGAATTCCTGAGGAAAGAAGGGAGAAGAACTTTGCCTGAGAGATGAAATCATATTTTCCTTTGTAAAAACCCTAATAAGGAGGATCGTCGCACCCTATCCAGTTATAGGGGTGCTGCGATCCTGGATCGTTGCATGTTGTACTAAACTTGGCCTTCGATGTTGTCACACTTTGCTCATTTATAAGGGTACGATGATTTTCGTACGTGGGAAAAACGAGCATCTTATTGATGCTTCTAGAAGGATAAGCTTCTATGGTGAAGTGGCCTCCGATCGGTTTGGATCTTACTCACTTTATTGATTTAGTGGGATCATCCTAACCTCCTCACCTTATCCTCTTAGCTTATAAAAGGAGAGGAGCTCTCATGGAGAAAGTTGGATTGGAAATTTAGCTTGGGATTGAGTTGGCTATCTTTTGGTGTGAGATTGAGTAATTTTTGTAGCTTTGAGCTTTGCTTTGTCAAGATAGATTGTTGAACTTAGAATCTGTGGAGAAAAAGTGTGTGGGAAGAAAGGAACTATTGGAAGGGACCTTACAACATCAAGGCATCTAGTTGTACTCTCATTTCATATTTATAACACAGTAATATATTTCTTTCCCATAAAATTGTTCTTATTTTATTGTACGACTCCTTGATCACATACATAGGTTTTGTTGAGTATATGTTGTTGCTTTCACTTCGTTGGCTTGTGTCTTTTAACGGGTTCAGCATCCCATAAGCCTTGGAATGGAGCGAGGATGACACTAGTTAGGACAAATGACGTTTAAAAGGTATGTCATTTATCTCTTGTTAGCTAGTATGCTTGACAATTAAACCTTAGGGAAAGTTTTATATTCTGTCTTGTTTTGTTCTAGTTTCGGGGTGAAACTGGGGAGATCTATTTATGTCCGCATTTACCGATTAATCCGATAACAAAATTGGCGACCATATTGGGGATCAAATTGTTTTCCTAGTTTGTCTTGCTTTATTTCTTTGATTGCCCGGGTTCTATTTTCTGAGTCATTGGGAGATCCAACTTAACTCTCTGACTATTTAAATTCATTGGAAAAACTTTCTTTCTTTTTATTTTTTCCATTTTTCCTTTGATCGTCACACCCTACTTTGAGAGACAGTGCGACAATCTAGGATCAACGCACCCTACCTTTTGACACAGTGTGACGTCATCACACTGTATTTTTTCTCTAGCTTGCGACGATCAAGGATCATCGCTCTGTGTTAGTCTACAGCCTGTGACGATTGTGAAAAAATTGTTTTTTGATGGTTTTTCTTGCCCAGATCTTAGATATGGTTTTGGGGTGATTTGTTGGGTCTGATTATAGTCTACTTGACATCTTTGAATATGTTTTTATCTATCTTTGAAACAAAAAATTGTAATTTATTGCTTTGCATCAGATTGGGGTCCAAGAATCGTGTATTGGTGTACAATCTCTTTAGCTCATTTCTTAAATTTCTTTATATTGATGAGTTTAAAATTTTTGGGACATTATACATCTGGGAATGATAAACGTTTTCTCCTTCTCATAATATAGCTTTCATCGAAGTGAAATATTTTCATTCTCATTTCTTTGCATTGTTTAGAGTCGGTCAAAACATCATTTAGTCCACACCATTTTCCTCTTGAGTAACAACAACCTTAAAATAAAGGGCTTATAAAAATTGATTAGAAATTTTTATATTTTTTGGTAGCAAACCTACATTAGATTAGTTGTAGGGCTTTGGAATAGGTGTGAAAGATAACTTTCCAAAGCTGTAAACAAATTTAGAATCTTGAGTTAGGGAGCAATGAAATCCACTTGCTACATTTTGTCCTGGGAAGCCCTTCTAACACAAGGGTTAAACCTGAGGTCACATTAAGATTGGCAGAGTTACTCACCTTGATTTTTTGGTCTTGGTTTAGAGATTGCATGTATTATTGGGGGTCGGTTGAGAATAAAATCCGGTGGGGACCTTCTCAAATTGATTTTGGTCTTAGATACCCTACCTTTGCATGTGGATCATACTGTCGATTGTTTCCCCAGGCATCATTGTCGTAATTGGTAATATTAGTGGCCTATATCTTTAGGGTATTTACATGAGGTGACTATGGAGGGGCAAGTCTTCACGGTACCTGGAATCAACGTTGGCCAAAATCACTCGGGCTCCATGGAGGGTATACCCACGATTATGTGTGGGAGCTTGCACCAGGGTGTAAGTCCGTTAAGCAGGTCATCAACATAACTTTTCCACCCACTCTATCTCATCCCCTTCTTACATTGTTCCCACGACATTGGATTTCATCACCAACTAGTGCGTTCATCGTAAGAAGGTTTTGTTTGCTTGTTTGCTTACTAGATTTTTAGCGTGTGCTGTTTATTTTCCCTAGAAAACTCTAGGTTGGATTTTTGTTTAATGGGGTCAGTTCCCAGAAGAACCAATGAAGGAACCCTTTTTCCAGGGGAACCTTTTGTTTTTCCTTCTTATGGAAACATTGGTCCTCCTCACATCGCTACTTTGAGCCTTCCAGGTCTCACCATTGGATTATCGGTATGGTTGTTTTCCACTCAGGTAATCTTGAGTGCAGAAAGTGCTTTGTTTGTAAGCACTTACCCCCAAGAACATCAACCTCATGTTGATCCTTCACCTTATTCACTAGTAAGATCTTCTTCACCTTCTCCACTTGCAAGGTCTTCTTCCATTTCATCTTCTTCACTGAGTGAAAGCTTTGAAGCTAGTAACTCGGTGGCTAAGAAGAAGAAGAAAAGGAAGAAGAAGAAGAAGAAAAATAAGCAAGGGTCCAAACTTCCAACCACCGCCATACATGTTGGAAGACAACCAACTATTGATAATCGTGTTGGGAGTGTTGATGGTGCCAAGACAACCCAAACCCGTAAGCCCAAGTACCCTTGCAGGCTTTGTAAGGGTAGCCATCTTCTTAAAGATTGCCTTGGTCTATCCAAGGTCTTAGAAGCATGGTCTACAACTCCTTTCCAGTCCATGTCGTCAGCCTCTGAACAACATGTTGATGACCTCCTGTCAACTAGTAACGATACAGTTGGGAAGAAGAAAAGTTAAGTTAAGTTCCCATGCATTTTATGAAAAGGGAGTCATATAACTCACCTTTTCCCTCATATGAACGAAGCCTCGAAATTACTGGAAGACATGATTGTTTCACAACCTCAACTTCTAGTTTCTTATCATAAGCTTTCTCTCAACCCTCCTATAGTTGACGGTATGATCAATCCGGTCCCTTCGTCGGTAAGTCTGGTTGATCATGTGGTCAATCTGGTTACGTCCTTCGTTGAACCAGTTGACAAAGTGGTCGATTTGAGCCCATCCTCGGTCAAACCCACTCTCTCGATAGAGAGTGAAAGCCCAGTGGTCGTTTCATTTCCACCTGTCAACCCTATTCTCCCTTTGGAGAATGAAGCCCAAGTGGTCGATTTGATGTCATTATCAGTCGATCCTACTCTCCCGCTAGAGAGTAAACCTGATATTGCTCACATTTTTCTCGTTGATACAGAATCTACTCTGCTAGGGGGAATTACTCCTTCTCCCATGGAACCCCCTCCAAGTAATGAGACCATCCTTTTTGACTGGGGTGCGCTAACTAGACCTCTTCTTCCCTCTCACATTCCTTTTAATATTATTGTATAGGTTTGTGGTTGGGACATTCCTCATATGATGATAGATGAAGGTTTGTCCATTAGTATTTTGTCCTCTATTGCTTGGCAAGATTTGGGTTATCCTCAGATTGTGTCGGTTACCCAGAATATGTTATCTTTTAATAGAAGAACCAATCAGCATTTAGGGATACTTCCTCAATTTCCTGTAACTTTGAGAGGGAAAACTATCTTTATTCATGTTATGGTAGTCCAAGACCCCTTGGATTTTGATTTACTCCTTGGGAGAGATTATGTCTATTCCATGAAAGCTATAGTGTCTACTCTTTTTCGTGTGATATCTTTCCCTCATGATGGAAGACTTGTGACTACTGATCCACTTTTGTTTGTTGGCCCTGACTCGACCATCCACTCAATGAACTCCCTAAATGGTTCATATACGCAGACGATGTCACCCTTGCCACAAGTCAATTATGTGGCGTTGTCTCCCATGCCTCCAGTTGTCGATGACGATGAGCCTCTCACTGTAAGCTCATTCTATGATGACCTAGATCCGTTAGTTGACATGGTTATCTCTCCGATAGGGTATTATGAGCTTGATATCCTTACCCTCATCGTGACCCTCAACATGGTGTTCTTCCAAATTTTTTTTCTTTCGTCCAGTGAAGATCTCTTGGAAGCCATGACCAATTTTTGTCCCTTGACATGGTGTCCTTCTAGAGAATTATCCTCTTGGAAGCCATGATCAAACAGATTCTTGAGCATAATTTTGCTTCTCTGTGGCAAGCTCGTTAAAAAATGAAACAGAGGTCTTGAGCATGGTTTTATGATTTCAAGCTCGTCAAAAAATGAAACCAGTTGTGAGGATAGTTTCCACGTCTCTGTAGCAACCTTGTTAAAAAATGAAACAGAGCTTACGAGGATAGTTTTTTCATCTCTATGGAAACCTCGTTAAAAAAAGGAAACTGATATTACAAGCATAGTTCCTATTTCTATGTCAAGATCATTAAAAAATGAAACAGAGGAATGGGGATTGAACCTAGATTCTCGAGCATAGTTTTTCTTCTTTGTGGCAAGCTCATTAAAAAATGAAATAGATTTTTTCCCCTCTTCGATTGAGTCAAGTACTTTGTTTTTTTTTTTTTTACAAAAACGGGTATGAAATTATATTAAAAAGATGTGGCAGAGCCACTGGTTCAGATTACAAGTTGCCCATGAATCCTTGGGACTTTTAACCTTAAAACATAGCTGCCTGCAACTGCCAGAAACCTAAGTACATACTAATCTACTTATTTAGAGCCATGGCTACTATTTCCAGATTGCTGGAGACTTGTTGCAGAGACAGATAATTCTGAGATTACTTTGGATCTTCATTGTTCCAGTTACTGTTGAGCTGGGCCATTTTGGCCTCCAGCTCCTCCATTCGTTCATCAAAGCCTTGCTGTGGACTCTTTAACTCTTGGTTCAGCTTGTCTAATTCCTGAATGAACCCGATCTTGGTCATGGTGATATCTGACTCCAGCTGTTCGAGTCGACGGCCCGCTTCCACGTCTAAGTTTTCCAAGAAATCCAGTTGATGCTCTAGCATCTGCTGCAGATTCACCAGGGTCGTTTCCATCTTCTTCAATCTCTCCTCTGTGCTCATCGGCCTGTTAGAAGAGGACACCATCCCTGTTCTTTCTTTCCTCTGCACTCTTGTAGTGGCTCGTTCTAGATCTTCGCCTTCCTTTGGCTTCTGCGTTTCCTGTCTGATCTTTCCTTGAGTCGGATTGTGAGGGTCCCGAGCTCCTTTTATTTCTCTTTGGGACTTAGCTATCATTAATTTTGGGAGGTGGGGGATTCGCGCGATTTCCTTGTCTGCCTCCAAGCACGGGCTGTCTTTCTTTTGGTACCTGGCTGAGTGATAATGCCCAAAAACCCGATCGCCT
>JASDQU010101998.1:269959-289965 GCA_032191745.1 Picea mariana
TCAAAGATGAAGTATCCTCGTCCGACCGCGTAGCTGGTAACACTGTTTGTAATCAACGGTCTCCAGTTTCGTTGGATCCAGTTTTCTGTGGATCTGGCCGAGGGCCATAGGCCCATGAATTGACCAATGAGCCCGCGTTCAGAGAGGGAGAGGGCGATTTTCATCGGTTGATCAGAAGGGAGATCTATTTCGGGGATATCCTGCAGCTTCTTGACAAAACTTGGGGCTTCTGCTGTGATCGAATGCTTGGTGCAAGCCTCTACCAGTCGGCGAAAGGAGGAGGCAGGGGATGGAGGGGGCGGCGGCTCCCCTCCCTGACCAACCATGACGGCTAAACCCTAACACACCAGGCTGCGCGAGTTTAGTCGCGAATTTTTTCTCTTCGTTTAGTAAAACAATGTAATCTGAGTCAAGTACTTTGTTACATATAGTATTTGAAGCTTCATTTCATTCACCTTTGTAGTTGGACGAAATGAAGCTTGGGGGAAATTAGCTTACAACCTCTTGACTTCATGCTAAAGTTAAGCCACTAGCTTCTTAAGCTGGGGGCTAAGTACCAACCATCCCTGCATTCTGGGATGGGAAGTCGCAAGAATAGTTTTCTTTGTTTCAATCTTGTGTAAAAATGAAAAAACCTACCTCAAGCATAGTTTCCTCTGGTTCACGCTTGTGTACACATGAAACTAGGTCCAAGCATAGTTTTGGCTAGTTTTAAGCTTGTGTAAAAATAAAATCTATCCAAAGCATAGTTTTGTTTTGTTTTAAGCTTGTGTAAAAATGAAAAAAATCTCAAGCTTAGTCTTTGTTCTTTCTCGTGCTCGTAAATACCTGAGAATGTAATCGAGTAAACTTTTATCACTTTTTCGGACTCGTAAAGGCTATACAAAAAAGGAACCCCTTGGAGTTCCCTTTAAGCTCTTTTCAGACTCTCTAAACATGAAAAGATTGTCGAGCGATCTTGTTCTTTTCACGTTAGTTAAAGTATTTGAGGAAAACTTCTGACGAGCGGTAGGTTATTACTTTTTCAGTCTCATCAGACTACCTTACAAAAAAGGACATTTTGGAGTTTTCTTCAGACTCTCTAAATATGAAAATCCCATGAGTTTTCTGTCCTTGGACTCGTAAAACAAATATTGAAAGGCCCATATGGGACCAAACCACTCCTTCCTAGGGTTCGTTAAACATACTCCGAGGGAATCATCTGAAGGATGAGCTTACAGTTCAAGCATATGTTATCCTCCTCAAGCTTGTGTAAAATTAAAGAGGTACTCACCAGAAATGGTGGGGGAAAAAATTGGGAAAGAAATATGTCTAAACCTGTATTCTATGGATGAGTCACCTTTGAACATGACACCCTTTCACTTGCTTTCTGTCTAGGTTGAAAAATCCACTTGTCTCTTGATCATACTCCTTTATAAGATTACATTTTAGTCTGTGATCCCTATTGTTGAGTCAGTGTTTCCAAGACAATTGTCGTGTCATCAATATGTTCAAAGAGAAGTTCAACCCAGAAAGCCTTCTATTGTGTCGACCATTTCTGCAGTCCTTAAGCCTTCTATTGCATTGACCATCCTTGAGTCAGTCCTGAATCACTTGTTACATTGATCTACTTCAAATATTTTTACCCATTTCGTGTCATTGATGGAGGATACATTAAGGCCTTCCTGTGACAAGTCTTTTCCTGTCGACTTCAACTCATTATCTAGAAATTGGATTTAGAAACTAATTGATACCTTGGAAATTGCATGCCTCAATGGAAGGTTTCCTCGCTTTCGACAATGGGTTTTCATCATTCACCCCTAATCGGGAGATTCTGTCGAGTGTTTGACTTCAACTCATTAATTCACATTCGTTGGATTGTACTAGATTACCTTGGGAGTCATTGCGATTAATGGTGATTTCCCTCGCACTTGTTAACATTATTCATTAATGAACGATAATCAAGTGGTTTCTACCATGTTTGACTTCAACACATGTATTCGCATGGTTATATTCATACTATAGAGTGGTGGAGATGAAGACCCTGAATCTTTTCTGACAGATTGAGGTTGCGTTGGAGTATATTCAGATTGTATTATTGCATAGATCCACTGTGTATGTCTCGTGGCTATGTTCAAATTTGATTCTTTAACACATAGATCCACAGTGTATTTTTGGTGGCTATGTTCAGATTTGAGTCATATTGGCATGGATCCACAATGTATGCTTGGTGGCCATGACTTGTCTTACTTGACATGGATCTTTGCATGTCTTCATTTATGCTTTGAGTCATTTGTATTCTGAGTATGGAAATGAATACCTTAGTGATGATATATTATTGTACTGTATTTCCCTACTTGTTGGCAGGTTTTCGACCGGTGTGTTCCTTGTTCCCTACACACACTTGACAAAGTATTTCATCTATCACTCTATTCTAACTTCATACTTTGGGGGGCTCTATGTTACACATTATTTTCGTCACCCTTATGAATGTTAATTATGTAAACCTATCTATTGTCTTCAGAGGGATCAGTGGCCTAAATTCCTGAGGAAAGAAGGGAGAAGAACTTTTCCTTAGAGATGAAATCATATTTTCCTTTGTAAAAACCCTAATAAGGAGGATCATCACACCATGTCCAGTTATAGGGGTGCGATGATCCGAAATCATCACATGCTGTACTAAACTTGGCCTGTGACGTCATCTCACTCTGCTCAGTTATAGGGGTGCATCGATTTTTCGTACATGGGAAAAACGAGCATATTCTAGATGCTTCTAGAAGGAGAATCTTCTATGGTGAGGTGGCCTCCGATCGGGTTGGATCTTACTCAATTTTTTGATTTAGTGGGATCATCCTAACCTCCTCACCTTATCCTCTTCATCTTATAAAAGGAGAGGATCTCTCATGGAGAAAGTTGGATTGGAAATTTAGCTTGGGATTGAGTTGGCTAGCTTTTGGTGTGAGCTTGAATAATTTTTGTAGCTTTGAGCTTTGCTTTGTCAAGATAGATTGTTGAACTCAGAATTCGTGGAGTAGAAGTGTGTGGGAAGTAAGGAACTGTTGGAAGGGACCTTAAAACATCAAGGCATCTAGTTGTACTCTCCTTTTCATATTTATAATATAGTAATATATTTATTTCCCATAAAATTGTTCTTATTTTTTTGTATGAATCCTTGATCACATACATAGGTTTTGTTGAGTATAAGTTGTTTCTTTCACTTCGTTGGCTTGTGTCCTTTTACAGGTTCAACATCCCATAAGCCTTGGAACGGAGTGAGGATGACACTAGCGAGGACAAATGACGTTTAAAAGGTATGTCATTTATCTCTTGTTAGCTAGTATGCTTGATAATTAAAACTTAGGGAAAGTTTTATATTCTGTCTTGTTTTGTTCTAGTTTCAAGGTGAAACTAGGGAGATATGTTTATGTCCGCATTTATCGATTAATCCGATAACAGTGGTGAGATCTCAGAAATTGACTAAGTGTGAAGACATCATAGAGCACAGTGAGATTTAGAAAATTGACTAAGTGTCAAGACATCGCAGAGCGTGGTGAGATCTTGAAAATTGGCTAAGTATCAAGACATCATGGAGCATGGTGGGATCTCGAGAATTGACTAAGTATCAATACATCGTAGAGCATGGTGAATGATATGAATTTGTATAAGTATGAGGAATCAATCGGACGGATGGAGCCGCAGATATAGACAAGTAAATGTAGAAAATGCCTTAGACATGTGGTGAAATGCTTGGAAAAGTTTCTAAGTATGGGTGAAAAATGAAGGAGGAAGAATGTGAGGGTGCATTTTGTAGGCCGTGGAAAAGTAACAAGAATGGAGAATGGGTTATGAACCCATGAAAAACTTAAGAAATTTCTAACTATGGGTGAAACATTTTGATGGCTGAGATTGAATCAGAGTCAGGATCATATGGTTTCTAAGTATCAGGTTCATGTCAAGCGTTCCAATGGCCAACGATAATACACCAATGATCAAGATTAAATCTTAAGGAATGATCTGATAGTCGCTGAGCGTTGAATCCTTGTTGCATGTGCTAATGGATACCCTTTCCTATATTATATTCCTTTCCTTGCTCCTGCCATCAATAAATTCCTACTCAAGACTCATAATTGAGAATGAGAATAGTCATTGGAAAGGTCATGGACATAGGAGATCATGTATTCACCCAGAAATGTAAATGGGGTAGTAAAAATTCACAAGAAATCAGAAATGATATTCTTGGTGCATTTAAAGGGCATAATGGTGCATACAATGATCAACTTGTTAAATTATCATGGTCTAACAAATCCTGTTGCATGCACATTTTGAAGAACTAAGGGCACATATATTAGAACCAAGAAGAATTCAACAGAGAGATAAGAGACCAGAAGCATGGAAGATGCACATAAAACCTACAACTATGAAGATGAAGTCAGGGGGTTAGGTGTGAGCATGGGTAATGAAGGGATATAATCCAATGGGCATGGAGAAGGAAGAGATGAGAGAATGAATTTAGTGGATATTATTAAGAGTATGCAAATAAATGTGGAAAGTTATAAGGATGATAATGTGAGGATTATGAAGGATAAGGAGCAACAAGATGGCTTCAACATCAAGTTGTTGCAGAGCTAAGATAGAATAAAAAATAAAATGGATACAGATATGTAACCAAACAATTCCAGGAGTCATAGATCTCCTTCCAGAAGGGAAGAATTTAGAAGTGCGGGTAACCATCATCATTGCTTACCAAGGCACACAACTAGAAGGGCATGCAACAGTCCAAGTATATTTCATGTTAGGAAGCACAAGAGGAGGTTTGGAGTAGATGAACTACAAGGAGAAATGAATAAGATTAAACCTCGTACCTTTGATGGTGAGCACAAGAAAGATGAAGATGTAGAGACTTGGTTTTTGAGAATGAGGAGATACTTTCAGTTGCATAATTATTCCTCACATGCAGAAGGAAGAATTGTCATTTACCATCTAAAGAGAAAAGTATCAATGTGGTGGGACCAACTTATTCAATTAAAACACATTGATGAGAAGAAGATCACTTGGAGGCAATTCAAGAAGTACTTTCAGAAGAAATAATTGACCAAGCATTATTATGATATGAAGATGAAGGAGTTATTTGAACTCAAGTTTGGGAGTATGAACATGGATGAGTATGAAAGGATATTTTTAGAACTATTGAAGTATGTTGACTTCATCAAGGATGAGCATGTTAATATTCAAAGGTTCCTGAGTGGACTACCATCAATATTCACTGATATGATACAATATGATGATCCCGAGACGTTGGATGAAGCAATAAGGAAAGACAAGTGCCTCTATGATCAACATAGAGGAAGACCAACTTTCCAAAAGGATTGGGAAGATAAGAAGAAAGGTAATATGGAGTAGAGGAAGAATGGGGACAAGCCACCATTATTTAGAAATAATTATAAAGGGTAGTCAACTCCAAATGATCCTAGAATGATAGAAGCATTGGGGAAAAGAATAGGGCAACCACCTATTAAATGTTGGGGTTGTGAGGGAGATCACTTGTACAGAGATTTCCCTCACAGAGATGAAAAAGTGAGGATTCACAATGTACAACAGGCTGGTACAGTTGAGGACATGGGCAAAAGCATGCCAAGGATCTATGAAGCCCTGGACAACAAGCAAGTTGAATTTCAGTCTCACATGATTGAAGTGGAAGGTAAGATCAACGATCAACCTATTGATATTTTAATTGATTCAGGAGCCATTCATAGTTATATAGATCCTAAGTTGGTGGAAATATTCCATTTGTAAAAAAACAATCTTGGGAAATATTGGTTAGTTCAATTATCCACAAGAGATAAAAGAAGAATTAATGATATGGTTAAGTAATGTCCAATGGACATCAATGGACTGAGCACAAAGGAAGATTTGAATATCATACATTTGGTTCATATGATTTCATAATTGGTATGTATTGGTTGGACAAGCATCATGTTGTCCTAGATTATTATAACAAATAATTTATTTTCTTGGATGAGGAAGGGAACTTTATGACAATTCAAGGTGTTCCAAGGGCAGTAACCATTAGAGAAATTCCATCCTTGCAGTTGAAGAAATGATTAAGGAAATGTTTCCAAATAATTGTAGTGCATATGGAAGAGATACCTAAGGGGTAAGTACCAAATATTGAAGACTATGCAGTCCTAAATTAATTTGAGGATGTATTTAAGAAGATACTGGGGTTGCCATTGAAGAGAGATATTGATTTCTCCATTAATTTGATGCTTGGAGAAGCCCTTGTATCCAAGACTCCTTATAGGATGATCACATCATAGCTAAAGGAATTAAAAATGCATCTTGAGGAGCTTTTGAAAAAGGTATATATACACCCAAGTGTGTCACCTTGGGGTTCCCCGATATTATTTATTAATAAGAAAGATGGTACCTTGAGGTTATGCATTTAATTCAGGTAGTTGAATCAGGTGATCGTGAAGAAAAGTGTATTTTTCCAAGGATATATGATCTTTTTAACCAACTGAAAGATGTAAATATATTCTCCAAGATTGACCTTAGGTCAGGTTATCATCGAGTGAGAATTAAAGAAGAAGATATCAACAAGACTACTTTAAGGATGAGGTATGGCCATTATGAGTTTACAGTGGTGCCATTTGGGTTGTCAAATGCACCAACTGTCTTTATGTGTTTGATGAATGGAATTTTCATAAAATACTTAGATACGTTTGTCATTGTATTATTGGATGACATTCTTATCTACTCTAAGTCTAAAGAAGATAATGAGAAACACTTGAGGATGGTGCTACAAGTATTGAGGGGAAATAAATTGTATGCAAAATCGAGCAAGTGATCATTTGATCAAAGATAGATACATTATTTGGGGCATATCTTCTCATAGGAAGGACTAACAATAGATCCTGAGAAGATAAAATCCATTGAGAGATGGCCAGTACCAAAGAATGTCTCATAGGTGAGATCATTCATGGGGCTTGCAAAGGTAATATATAATATTTATTGAAGGTTTTTCAAATATTTCTCACCCAATCACATCTTTTCAAAAGAAGGGTGTGAGATTTGAATGGACCTCTGAATGTGAGCGAAGTTTTCAGCATTTGAAGAACTTGTTGACAAGTGCACTAATTTTAAGGATTTCTAATCCAGATGAATATTTCGTTGTGTGCATTGATGCATGCAAGGAAGGACTTGGTGGATTCCTTAGTCAAGGGTAAGAACATGCATCCAACTGGTTTGCTACAACCATTGCCCAATCATGAGTGGAAATTGAAAGTGGTGACAATTGATTTTATCGCCAAGCTACCCAGAACATCCAAGCAACATGATTCCATCATGGTGGTGGTGGATAAGCTTAATAAAGTTTCTCATTTTATTCCAGTGAAGCTCACTCATGAGGAAACTAAAATTGCATATATTTATATGAATGAAATTGTTAGGCTGCATGGTGTGACTAAGGAAATTGTTTCTGACAAAGATCCCACGTTTACATCAAAATTTTGGAAGGGATTATTTAAAGGATTCATGACAAGTATTAATTTTAGCACATCCTATCATCTAGAGTCGGATGGGAAAACAGATAGGGTCAATCAGGTGATTGAAGATATGCTAAGGATGTATGTAATGGATAAACCATCAAAATGGGAAGATTATCTACACTTGGTTGCATTTTCCTATAATAATGGGTATCATTCATATTTGAATGTGAGCCCATATGAGACATTATATGGTAGAAAGTGAAATACACCGGTGAGCTGGGACAACCCAGTAGACAGAGCAGTGGTTGGGCCATAATTTCTCACAGAAATGGAAGAACAGATGGTGAAAATAAAACATAATTTAAAGTCTACCCAATATAGGAAGAAAATATATGCAAATAAGGGCATCACTCACAGAGAGTTTAAAGTGGGTGACCATGTGTTCTTAAAAGTGAAGGCCAAGATAAGTTCCTTGAAGTTGGGAAACTGTTCAAAACTTGTAGATAGATATTGTGGACCCTTTGAAATGCTAGATAGGATTGGTCATGTTGAATACATGCTTTCACTACCTGCATCCATGTGCATTCATAATGTATTCCATGTGTCTTTGATTAAAAATTATGTACCTGATGCTAATCATGTAATTGATTGGAATGCGATTCAGGTGGATCAAGAAGAAGACTTCCAAGTTCAGCCGATGTGCATATTGGATCATAAATTCAAGTTGATCTAGAATTGAGATATAGGATTGGTAAAGGTCTAGTGGACCTGTTATGGTCCTGAAGATGCAACCTGGGAGCATGAAGATGTGATGCGGGTAGAGTACCCGCATCTTTTTGAATATTTTTGAAGACTTGGACGGTACATGTGTATATAATGCACTGAGGATAGTGCATAAATAAGGGGGAGAGGAATGTAATACCCCTAGGCCAAGCCCCAATTCTAAATGTATATATGGGTTGGTGAGCCAAGACACTTTGGGCTAGAGTGCCTTTTTATATAATTTTTGAGGCCAGAGTGCTTGTGTGATTAATAGGATGGAAAGACTGGATGCTAAAAGGCCAGTGAGTCTATCATTGTAATATGTAATCACACTCGGATTATTAATAGAAACACATCGTTGTTGCAAACCAACCAAAAAAAATAACATGGGGGGCTGGAAATCCACTAGAAGGGAAAGGGGGCTAGGAGTCTAGAATGAGGCACTAAGCCAAGGAAATATTAAAATAATATTTCCTAAAGTCTAATTTATGGGATATATTTATATTTATCCTAAGTTCCTAAGTGTGGGAAACTTATCACTGTGTGGGGCTCATATGGTTCCCAACATGACAAGTGTCAAGTTGGGAACATGCATATAAAAAGTGGGGAACTTAGTGTAATTTCCCATTATTCTCTCATCATTCTCACCTTCACTCTTGCCATGGTACCTTCTTACCATCCATCTTTGGTATTGTACTTTGAAATCTTGGAGTTCATTGTAATAAGCAAATCTGGTTAGTTTGAGGAGAAGAAGCAGGTTGTCGGGCCCATTTTCTTTCTAAAGAAGTGGGTTTCCAGGCCCATGAGCATTCTCTCCAGGTGAAGAACTGTTGGGAGTTGTTTTTAATGTGTACTCAGAAATAGCTACAGGGCTCTAAAAATTTCTGTCTGGCATGTTGTTGAAGCCCTAGAAGGGAAGTGGGACAACTGAAGGACTATTGAGCAGAGAAGGGGTACACTTCCTAGGGTGGGATAGGCTATGGGAAATGAGAGCTTGTAGGCTAGTTGCAATAGTTGGCACCTTGAACCGATTTTTATTATGTTGGATAGACTTTATCCTACCCAAAGAAGCCTTCCCATATGGAGTTTCTAGCCTCAACTCGAGGGGTGAACCGTTACTGAGAGTTTATGAGCAATAGATTCTATGGATGGGAGGAAAGTATGAGGTTTGCATGCATTTAATGGAATTATTAAAAAATATAAGTGTCATTGCATCTATGTTTTTATGTTATTACTGTATGAATTATTATGTAAAACTACATATTGTTTTACTATACATGTTTATGCATGAATCGTCTGTTTTTTTCCTTGTATAATCGTTGCATATGCATAACATGCCATTAGTTAAATGGTATCAGAGACAAAAATTTTGGGTGGCATGGCCCAACTTGGGATGGGGTTGTTACAATGTGGTATCAAAGTGAAGAATAGAGATAACAAAACTCAGCTAGGTAGATGAAAATGTTACTTGCGATATCAGAGTTATAAGGGGTAGAATTCAGAGGGAATTTGAAAATGTAGTTGTGACATAAGTTAGGTTTTTGCGGAGCATGGCCTAACCTAGGTGGTTGGGGATGTTACACTGCCAAATACATTGAAGTGACTTACATATGGCTTAAGTTTATTCCATGCTTCTTGTGGTGTTATATTTTTAAGATCCTTTGTGGGAGTGTGATTTACTGTGTAATTTTCACATTTAATGGCTTTCACCAAAACACTTTAGACTTAATCCCTTAGATTGGATCATATAATTAGCCATTTATTTTAATGTTCAGTTATTTCTCTTAGCAACACCATTTTGATGTGGTGTATATGGAACAATGTGTTGCATTTGGATGCCCCGTGTAGTGCAATAACTTGTAAATTTTTTGTTTACATATTTTCCTCTATTATCTATTCTTAATATTTGAAGTTGATCCATATTGTTTTTATAAAAGGGCCTTGTAGGAAAAAAACTTGTCAAACACTTCGCTATTAAGTTTTAAGAAGTAAACCCAAGTGTGTATGGAAGAGTCATCAATGAAAGTTAAGAAATACTTGCACCTAGAAAAAGAAGGAGAAGAAAGGGGACCACACAAGTCATTGTGAACAAGCTTCAAAGGGGCTGAAGTCTGCCAAGAGGAACGTTTGTCAAAACTAACCCAATGATGTTTTTCAAGAACACAACTGGCACAAACACCATCTCTGAAATAAACAAGAGGAAGACTAGTCACCATATATTGAATATATAGTTGTTGCAATGAGAAATGGTTTAGATTAACAAATTGCTCATGCCAAAGTTTGCTCAATTCATCGCTATGAGCAACAAAAATTGATGGAAAAAATGATGACCCAAAGTTGGAAAACTTGTACAACTTGGTAATATCATCAATAATTCCAATTGTAAGAACATGCTTAGGATCTTTTATATCATTGATTACAACTTGGTGAGGTGAAAACTCTATGATTTTACCTTCACCTGAATGAGTGGTTTGATATACTGATAGAAGGTTGTAGGAAAGACTTGGAACACATAATACATCATTGAAATAACCATTATCTACCTGAACTGTTCCAAACCCTACAACACTAAGAGATCTATCATCACCAACAAATATTTTCTTGGTGTTACATTCATTAAGAGAAAAAAATATGTCTTTATCATTATCCATATGATAAGATGCTCCAGAGTCAATAAGCCACTCATAATAAGAGTAAGTAAAAGTTTCATTGAAGGAAAAACTATAAGTAGAAAGTGCATGCCCATGAGAAGAAGAGTTAGAAGAAGAAGAATCAATATTGATGGTGTGCTTCTTCATCACTGCTTCCAAATCTTCCATCTTCTTAAAACATTTGGAATCCATGTGACCATCATTCCCACAAAAGTTGCAATGTCTATCAGTCTTCTTATTTTTATATTTTTCTCCTTTGTCACCATTAGGAGAAAAAGTTGGTTGAAAGGGTTTAGGACCCTTGTTTTGCTTGTTGTTGTGGTGAGGATGTTTCTTCTTGGGATTCTTGGATTTATCTTTTTGTTGGACTAATAAGTCTTTGTTGGATGTACCTGCAGTGTTGATCAATCCAAGTTGCACAAACTTATATTGCTCTCAAATTAGAGCATCACAAAAGGACTCAAGAGAGGGTTATTTATAATCACTCTCTAGAGCTTATCTAGCGGCATAAAAGGTATATACAAAAACATAATAGGAATTACCTATCTTATCAAGAATAACATATATGGATCGATATTCCTTTAGATCTAGTTCGTATTGTATACACAAAATTCTAAGTGTTTTGAACTTAGAAAAGTGATCTTCAATGCAAGTAAAATCGTTTGGACTTAAAGTCATTAACTGATTTTCCAACTGGTGGGCTTAAATAATATTGTGTTTACCAAACAAAGATACAAGTTTTTCCCAAGATTTATTGGGGGCATCAATTCCTTGAAGGTGAAACCTTGAATTAGGAGATATGGACATTATGATTATTCCACGTGCTTCGTCATTCCTTTTAACCCATTTGGCATACTTTTCATCATCGATGGGTTCTTGTTATTTTTCCACAGTAATCTGGTACAATCTATTACTTCTTAATACATCCTCCATATGGGATTTCCATGAGAGGTATTTGGTATTGGTAAGAAAAATATCACTAGGAGAAGCCATATTAAATATGTAGAGAATATGGATTTAAATCCTGAAACTGATGGTCTGGATGGAATGCTCTCAAAAAAGCAGGTTGTTTAAAAACAATGGCACTAAAAATGAACTTCGGATGTGAAAGTTATGTCCTTCTGAAAAAAAGGCATAATCAAGAACCAAAGAGCCATGTGGCAAGTAGAAGTTGGTCCATGTGGTGATACCTCTCCTTCTAATAATCTCACTTTTACAAATAAGTTCCTTATGAAGAGACCCACCTTTATAGAATAAGCATGGATCACTTTTGCAATAAAGTTACTTTATAAATGAAAGTTGTGCGCAAAATAAATAACTTTAAAATAGAATATTAAAACTACTTATAGTGATTCACTTTTATAATTTAAGTGGAATACACTTTACAATCGATGCATGAACTTTTTCAAAAAAGTTAACAGAAAAGAGACTTGAACTCAAGACCTCTTACTTAATAAAGAAACTTTTAACCAAGTGAGCTAATGCAAGACATATTATATTGTTTAGAAGGAGGATTGGAGGGTTGGTGTTGTTTTTGTTGAAGACTACCGTGGAGGGTGTGCTCATAAAAAAAAATTCACATAAGAAAAAAAATTGTTTCTTGACAGTGACAAGGGTTAGATCTCGGCTAACTTACTCGGAAAATGCAAATTTTCCCTTTGTTTTTTATTTACCGAGATTGCATAGAGTGCACGACAAAGAGCATATGCAGACAATAAAACCCTTTCCGCTCTGTTTATGATTTTTTGAGATCGCACAGAGCATGGGGAAAAGAGAATACACAGATAAAAAAGAGTAGCAACCTGGAAATAAAAAACATAAAACCAAAATAGTATCTCTGCAAAAAATTAAAAGTGGGCATATTCAAGATTTATACCTCTAGATTTGACTAAAATGGTTGTATCTTAGGATAGTGGAAACTTTTTTGAGTGAAATGAAAGGTGTTCCTAAATGAAATGAGCACTCTGGATGTAATGGAATAGTCCCGTCAGGCCATAAATGTATGAAAATGGAAGAAACCAGAGATGCGGCAACATGAATTCATGATCTCAATCTACAACAGGAGCGGGTCTTCAAATGCGCTCTGATACCATGTTTGACAACACAGGTATTCCAACAAAAGATGAACACCTTCAATAACCACTCACACAACTAGATCAAAGATCAACACACTGATGTTTTGATGTGGTAAAATCCCTATGGGGAGACATCCACGCCCCTAGCCAACGTGGCCACTTGGAGCAATTTATTAATGTAAAAGAAAATATTACAAAGATATTTACAAGATAGTTTCTCACAATCGATCATCGATAAATGACCCTTTATTCTCTTTAAATAGAGATCATGGAACAATCAGGTGTTAAGCCATGAATCAATGTAGTTGTTAAGATCGAGAAGGATATGAACCACCGGATCACTCTATGTCGAGAACATATCGTGACCATCGGATTACCCAGCTACAAATTCATACTGAAGAAACACACTTTTACCTAAAGACACATTAGACCGAGTTGATCTTAACTAACTTCTAAGTGTCTAAATATCCTCACTCACACACACACACACACACACACACACACATATGTGTGTGTGTGTGTGTGTGTGTGTGTGTATGTATATGGATGTATGTATGTAGATATTCCAAAGCGTTCTCCTATATGTAAAACATCAATTTCAACCACTCAAAGTGACATTTTCACTTGACTAGATAGAATCATCGAGCACTACTGGAGGTGCAACAACTTATCTTGTTTAACTACCAATAGAGGTTGTCTAGCAAATGATGCAAACATGGAATTTTGCAAATGCTCCTAATATTGTGTGTTGTATTGTGGTAAACACATAGTTTCCATATCTATATCCACTCTCTCCAATCATCTGGCAACTTTATTCTTGTGGACATCACACAAAAACAACTGCTTGAAGCATTGTAAGTTTACTTGTGTTTTTTAAATTAAGTTAAATTACAAACGGGTGCATTTTTGGTACAAGCCAACATCCTCCATTTGTTGAGTTTCCAATGTTGAGTCTTAATGTTAAATGGATTGAATTGATGAACTATTAGAGTTAAGGAATTCTCTAATACTCTCTATTGATGATGACGTGGTAAAAACTGACAAAGAAACTCTTCAATCTAATCTAACTTGTTTGCAAGTTTCGCAAGCCAAAGTAGAGCTACTTCAAACTCAGACTTAGCATCTTCATGATGAACTACAATGAAAAAATATCAACATTTTGAACTAGTTTTCTTTTCAAAACAACCCTGTATTTTATTTTGATGATGATGGTGATGATCCAAATCAATATCTATAGCAACTCAGTAACACAACTTCGCATAGAAGTGCAGATGAAGATGAAGTTGTGCATGAACAATTTTAGCTTTCTCTTTCCAAGCCAATCATTAGACCATGGAAAGAAATCAAAGACGATAATCATAGTACACATATCAGATATGAAAAGGAATTTACCTTTCATATTATAGATTATACCAAACCGATCTAGTTCCAAAGTGCTAGATTGCTTCAAGAAAGTTCATATTTACCTACTCCAATTCAAGAGCAGATTTTGAATTTCCAACGTTGTAAACGAGTTACCCATATGGAAGATCAATGTTCTTATCTTCATCCTTGTGAGCATTGTAGAAAGAATAATCATCATTTTTATAGATGTTCCAAATGCAATAAATCTACAATAGTAAAGAACCAATATGGGTGGATCACTTCTTGGAAATGCTCATCAACAGTCAAGAAGATATAATGGCCATACTAAAGAATTCATTCTCGACTATTGACACATATTGCAGTGGAAATAATTTTGTTTTCTCTCCTTGTCCGTGACAGGGGGGGGGGGGAATATTAGTGATTGACAGTCATGCTTCAAGTTTTGAAGTCCTACGAATCTAGCAGTAACAAGTGAGCATGATTTGGTTTGTGGTCATCCCAAAACCACCGAATTGGTTTGTTGTTTTCCTTCAACCTCCATTTAGTAGAATACATCAACTTCTACTAGATAACAATTTATGGTAATATTTAAACCTCCATTCGAGAGTGATTCCAATTAGAAGATGACATAATCTTATATTTAACTTAGGAAATGTTCTAGGAACCATTGAGCCTTAGAGCCAAGTTCGAGGGTTTTTGGTCTACCTTAAACCACCCTCACCATTTAGTAGAAGACATCAACCTATCGTAGCCTTTTGGTTTGTGGTCATCCCAAAACCACCACATTCAGAGACCACATTCATCCATCAATAACTATCCACTTCTAGATTTTATCTCTCTTCTTGGACTCACATGCATCCCTTCAGATTAAGGGGGGGGGTGTTGGAAACATGATTCATAAGGGTTATGCTATTATTATATTATTCACTTGACACTGAAAATGAAAAAACACAAGTGAATATGAACAATCATCGGGAGTCCAAGAGACCTATTGGAAGATGAATCCAAAGGTCAAGATAATGTATTTATAGATGTATCATATTATGAATGAAAAAAACAATCTCACGCTTATCTCCATTTGTACATTCTAACATTGTTTTTGTTTTGTGGGAGAAGTATAATGAGAAAGTGGATAGTTGGGATTTGTGTATTAGTGAGATGGAAGAAATAATGAATCTCATTTGTTTAAAACTCATGACTAAACTATGGGAGAAGGAAGAGATACTTGACATTGCAAAAAGATATGTGAATTTTTTTATGCAACTTGTTCTCATGTATTGTTGGCTACTCATAAGCAGTGCTCTCCTAAGTTAGAGATGCATACTAAAGGATTTGGTTTCAAATTTCTTTGTTTTATGGGTTATAATGATGATGGACTTGGTAACCATTATCAATGAATTGTAACTGATATTATGCTTGAGACGAGACCAATGCAAGTAGACCTTGGATATTTTTAGACTCCATCGCCAGATGCAAGTCCCCATGACTTATAAACCATTTTATTTAGGAATTCATATCTAATTATCCCATTTATTATATAATAATACAATACTCATTGCATTCTTTGATTGATTAACCTTAACAATAGTTTGTGTGTTCAACATTTTCGATGGTGATTTTTATTTAATAGTTTGTGTGTTCAACATTTTCGATGGTGATTTTTATTTATTACTTTCTTTTGGCACATGTTCACTATATGATGGACTAACTTGTTGAGCATTTTGATTGTCTTTAGTGCATGGCCAAGTTACTGGTTTACTTGGTTGGATAAATATTGTTTATCTTCATTAGTCTTGCCACATTGCCATATTTTCAAATCACTTTCATTTGCCAACATGCTCTTTGTCATCTACTATGTATTTTTTTGGAAACTTATTTTAATAGCATTATAGGAATTGAGTTATGTGTTTTACCACTCATACATATACTATTTTATACTTGGTGTTGACTTTACTTATGTTTGTGTCACTAGTTTCGAAGAGGTTCATGTGAACTTATTTTTGGATGCTACAATTTTGAATTAGGAATGTGTTTTCTTCATTGGTTTTGAAGAATTTTTTTTGGAAGTTACAATTCTACAATTTAAACCTCACATAGGAGTTTTTTCTTTTTTTTCTACACCTTGTAGGAAAGGATTACCAATGTTCTTCCTTTATGGGATGCCATTTTATATTGATTTTGGAATGGGAGTCGGGACCTTCATGCCTAAATTAATGGTCATGATGGCTTATTCTTAACAATGCTCATTGTGGGGATGCATTGATGGATGTGAGGATAACATGTCACATATAGGAATGAAACATTAGTAAGGAGAACAGCAAGGACTTGTTTTCATTGACCCAACAAGTCTC
This sequence comes from Picea mariana, assembly GCA_032191745.1. Taxonomy (NCBI): domain Eukaryota; kingdom Viridiplantae; phylum Streptophyta; class Pinopsida; order Pinales; family Pinaceae; genus Picea; species Picea mariana. Next base: position 286,630 of record JASDQU010101998.1, read on the forward strand.
CTTTAATGTTTATGTACTTTGTGATGATTGAGATTTTGTCAACATTGATTACTATTTGACTCCCTACCCAATTAAATTTAATATAGTGCTTATTTTTCCAAATGTTATTTTACCATATATTTCCTAAATGAATATTAACAAGAGTATTAACAAGTATGTTAGAATATAATATTTACTTAATAAATTATTTAAATCTTCACATATAGGAATGAAACACTAGTAGGGAGAACAACAACGACTTGTTTTCATTGACCCAACAAGTCCCCTTTAATGTTTATGTACTTTGTGATGATTGAGATTTTGTCAACATTGAACACTATTTTACTCCCTACCCAATTAAACTTAATATAGTGCTTATTTTTCCAAATGTTATTTTACCACATATTTCCTAAATGAGTATTAACAAGTATTTCCTAAATAAGTATTAACAAGTATGTTGGGATATAATATTTACTTAATAAATTATTTAAATCTTTAAAACTCATTTCCGAGGGAAATATATTTAAATATGCTATATAATTTACTTTACTTGGATTTTTCATGCTCAATATTTCAAGTTCATCATCAAGAAGGCACTTTGACAGTTTTTTTTTTTAAGAAGAACCAAATGTATGAATAAATAATAATTAAACCAAATTTTGTGTCAACACATAAGGTTATTTATTTTTTATTTGTTGACACACCGTTTGGTTTAATTATTATTTATTATAAGTTTGGTCCCTTTGATGAAATTCGTTTTTGGAGTTTGAAACTTAAAAAATATTACATGCAGTGTAAATTCCAATGTCTTTAATTATTTAATTGTTCCACTATTACCTTATTTATTCCTAAGCCAAAGTTAAGTGGGGTGTTGATGTAATAGTAATTAATATTAATTTTGTTTAAATTCCAATGTCTTTAATTATTTGATTGTTCCACTATTACTTTATGTATTTCTAAGTCAAAATTAAGTGGGGGTGTTGATGTACTTTGTGGTCACCTCTTGCTCATTAAAATGTTTTATGATTCACCCTCACTAAAGGGTTATAGACCACATTAGTGGTTACTATGTGGGGTTGTGTGGTCTCATATATTATAGTTTATGAGGAATTTTAATCTAAACTAAATTTTATATAATTAAGACTTATTCGTGTTAATTATTATCATGTGAATTGTTTAAGTGGGGGTGTTGATGTAATAATAATTAATATTAACTCTGTGGTCTCCATATTGATCATTAAAATGTTTTATGATCCACCCTCACTAAAAGGTTATAGATCACATTAGTGGTTACTAGGTGGGGTTTTGTGGCCTTGTTGAGAACTCAACACACCCTAAAAGCCTTATTAATTTTTTTCACTTTTTGGGTACCACTTGGTCTTCTGCACTGTCTGACTCGACTTCAATTTGGAAAATGTATTATCTTTGATTGTTTTCATGGCTCTTATCACCTATTAAGGTTTGTTTTTTATGAAACCTCATGTCTAAAAGACCTTAACATCTAAATTAAGAATAGATAGCTAAACCCTGCACCTAACGCGCCTAGGTTCGACGTCAAAAATAATTCAAGAAAGTAAAGGAACCACACGAAAACAACAGTCGTTGATCGTTGATCCTCATCGGCATCAACATAAGGTGGTTTTAGTTTATGTAGGTTATTCGCATAAAAGTTCAAGAGATAGCCGATCCCCTTCGACATCAGTAAAATACGAGGACGATAGGCGATAAAAAAAGATGAAATGAAATCGCCTATAGCCAATCCCTGATGCATTTTCGGCATCGAGACTTTTTCGAGGGAGTCGATCCGAGAGAACTTGGGTAGTTTTATTGTCGATCGTTGATCCTCGACACTTTTCAGCATCGACAAGATAGGATTTGGTTTTATAAATGTATGACTTAAATAAAGTCCCGACTCTGACTAATACGAGCGAATGAAGCCACTAGTCTTGAATGCCATGCAACTTTACCACATAAGAGGATCGTACAGTCTAGTTTTATCTCGAGTCATTTTGGGTCCCCTAAGTCCTAGTCAGTTTTTCCACATCAGCTCTGTACGGCAAGGTCGATCGGTGTTGGAGCTTTTGCAGGAGGATATCAAAAAAAATTTTCACGGCACAATCCTAACCCTCGATCCACCTGTTGGAACAAATATTGAAATTTTGGCTTTCGGTAGCTTAGGAGGAAAAAATTTATAGTGTTTAGCTACCAAATGTGCAGACTTTCGGTAGCTTAAATCTCAGGTTTCATATGCCCTTAGTTGCCGAAAGTGTATCGGCCGAGACCAAGAATTCAAGCATCATGCATCAAGACACATGGAGGAAGAGCTCACGAAGAGGCACGAAAAAAATGCAATAAACGGAAATAAAATCACTAAAATAAGGTTTTAAAAAATGCCACATCATCATTTCAGGTTTCAGCCATCGGAGGTTTGGCCGATGAAATTTTTGTTTTCTATTTCCTGAAACCTGAAATCCCGAAATCGGGGTTTCAGGACTTTCGGTGGCTTACGATGCTCCGAAATTACACTGTTATCCACTGAAAGACAGGACTTTCGGAAACTAAGATACCTTTGTTTTTTACGTGTTAGCCACCGAAATCACATATTTTTCATATGCAAAAAACTGCCTTGGGAAAAAACCATTTTTCTCAGCCTTTGAGAAGCCATTTTTCATGTTCTAATAGTCGATCGACATATATCGATCCTAAGATTTCCATTGGTGTCTTCAGAAGTTCATTTGGATCTAGGGAAGGTGGTCACAATTCCCCCGAAAGATGAGGTTCGTTTTCAGAAATGTGGCGTTTTTTACTGTGCTGAGTCATCATTTTCAAATAATGATTTTGAACGTCTCGAATATCATTTTGAGAAACAATCAGAGTTTTTTTTGCCTAACACATCAGAGGTCAATAACCTCCCTCAGTTTTCCTACAAGTGTCACATATTGGGAGAATCGAATCCATCTCCGAGCCCTAATTTTCGGATCTCAAAATTTCCCCATTTGACACATGTTTTTGAAAGGTAGATCTGGGGAAAATGGAAATGGATCTCAGGAAACCGAGAGAGGTTTTGGTTAGAAAAAAGAGATGAACAAAAACCTCTTTCATTTTATACACAACTATCACTATTCGAGAGATACAGAACCATAACCGCAACCCCCATTTTCAACAGTTTGGCCCATTTTCTATGGCAGAAAGTTTCTGAATTTGATGGTAACTGTTGTTATCTTTTGGGAGGATTTTGACCTCAATACCTACATGAAATGCATTTTCATTTCTAGAGGGATTTATTTTGGAATCCGAATCATTTTTTAGTTATTCGAAAGGGGGGCAGAAGACATATATTATGGTATCTTCTTGAAG
>JASDQU010101998.1:307450-320127 GCA_032191745.1 Picea mariana
GGGGAGCAGCATGTGAGCCTTTTGGAGGCTGGGTTTGTAATGCATTCCTTTTCAGCAAATATAGAACAGAGTGCTAAGATATTCTACACCTTGTCACTGTCTAATTCTATCTTCCTCATGTGTTATTGTTTCTGAAGTTTTCATCACTTCTCTTTCTTCCTTCCATTCATTAATTCAACTTGTAATAGTTACAATTCAGTGATACTTCTGTTGTAGCTAATTTAAAGCATTCCTTAAAGTGCAGTTTTTCCTCTGTTTTGCCATGAGTAGAAAAAGAACTACATCTTAATTGTTTTTCCTTATCTACAAGTTTTATTTGTTCATATATTTTCCTCTGTCTTGCTATGAGTAAGACAAGACCTGTGTTCAAGTATTTGAATTTTGGTGTTATTTCTTCCATTGAAATAAAGATTAGACCTATCAGAATTAGATACCTAACTCTTTGTTTCAGTCTTCTTCATCTCCTATCCTCTATCCATCTTCTTTATTAAATCAATTAGACAAACGATGTCATGCCTCTTCGTTTCTGATCTATAAATGAGTGAAGGGCTTGTTTCAGACCTAGTTCTAGAAGCCTCTTATGACTGATCACTCAACAAATTTTATTTCATTTAAATTGTGCTAAGGCTTGGCTCTATTAAAACTTAGAGTCAACTCTTGTGACAACACCACCCACTAAAAGAGAGGCATGACGGGACGTTTGCAGTGTTAGATACGATTAGATTTTGGACATTTAAGGAACTAATTAATACCCAATCCCGCATTAGTTTCTACCTAGTGCGCAAATTAAAGAAGCATTTTGAAATCGATGATAGACCACATTGCTACCCGTGCCTCCATCGTCAACCCACAATGAATTCAAGTTCAAACTCCTCTAAATATTCAGCGATAGATTTGTTGAAATTTCACTCATAACCCGAATTGAATGGCTAATGCGACATGGTAAGATCTTCCCTGTTTAAATCTCTTGAACCATTGTGAACAAATTCATTTTGCGCGTAAGAGAATTCCAGAGCATCCGAAGGAGAAAAGTGAGCAACTCAAAGACTGTACTAACCCTCGTGATTATCAAAAACCAAGTTTAACAAGATTCAGAGGTATGTATCCAAGTCTGTCAATTCATTGGTTATAATTTATATGTGTTCGTATGGTTTCCGATACAGTCTCTAAACTCTGCTCAAGTTGCAGGAACAATGCCTCCGAGAAATCCAACCACCAGACACTTGTCGAGACCACTAAATCTGAAAGAACTAGAGATAGGCGAAGGTTCTTCTCCAGGGACTGCGAAGCAATTGGAGTAGGCCCTTAGGGTGGAGCCTGTCATCAAAACAACTACAAAGAAAGTTTTCGTCCAGCCTTCGGCCTTTGGCGATACAGAGGCAAGCATCGGATCCAAGTTAGCGCTACCACAATGGGGGGATCTCTTCAATAAGATTATCAGAGAAGAATACCCACAGATTATATCCCACACAATGACTCATACGTAAGGACGCTCGATGACCAAGTGTTCTCCAACATCCGACGTTTGTATTTACACATGGTGGTGAGCAGAACCCCCATTTTCCCCTACATAGAGGTCCTAAAGTGGCTCATCGACCACACAGACGGGCATAAATGTTTGATCAACGATGAGAATGGTGGGTAATTCAGAGTTTTCCTCTTAACAAAGGTCCATAAATACTACAAGATTAGAGACCGAGAGGAGCGGCTCAACACAGAATTCATGGTGAAGTTCTATGAATTCCATGACACCATCTGGTTGATGGCTTCATGGTGGAGGGAAGACAAGAAATTCACCAATCAGAGCAATGGATGGTATAGGACAATCAACCTGAGGGAGCCATACATCTATTTGATGGCTCTCATCTACCGGCTATACGGAGAAAAAGATTGCTCCAAGTTTTTGGAAGAATGGATGCCTTTGGCATACACAGTTGCAATCATTAGGATCATCTTCAACTGGGGAGAAATAATCTCCAAACAATTAAGCATCTGTGTGCAACATGCTCAAACGTCGAAGGAAGGAGAGTCACCAACTTTCTACATGGCCCCGTACCTTCTTGATGTCATGTGCGCTAGGAACATCTTCGTCAGCATGAATCTGAGATGGCATGTTGCCGAGCTCTCGGTCCACGTCTACTTTAGCATGCTATGGAAAAAAAGGTATAATAAATATTACGCTCTCATCTGAGATAAATTCATCGCTCACATTTATTTATTATTTTTAAGAAGGAATGCCTGAGGCTATCAATGACAACCAAGAAAATGATAGCCAAGGTAGGCCATTGGTACTTGGACGAGCGTGCAAGCTACATCATGGTGTTCAGGGCCACCAGAGCACCACATATCCTACTAGATCATGTCCCAGACTGACTCGTCGTGGGATAAATTTGTTATCAGACCATCCTACAAGGCTACAATGCCACACTGGTCAAAGACAAGAAACAAGATTTCATACCCTAAAGTTTCCATGTAGGGTTCTAACTGGTAAAGGATATTGCTCAAGCCAAACAAGAAGGGTTGAGCCAACTTTAATTTAGGTTTTTGATAGGTCAAATCCGCAAGAAGGATCCAAAAGGATTGGTCCTACAACATGCTTCACAGGTGTCATCCTGTTGGTCGTATGCTCATGATAATTTTGAGGACAAAGTATTCACAGAGAATGCACAGGACTGGGACGAGGTGGTGCAGAGGATGGCCAACCCAAACATGACTAGGTTGAAGGCCATGAATGTGGATGAACAGGTGGAAACCATAGAGCAGTTGGCTCAAGAGGCCCTTAGAGCCAGGGAAGAAATCAGAGCTATAGAGGCAACAACGGCGTAGAGAAGGGGTTAGTTCTTGACACTAGAAGCACATACAAGGGTATTTATCTTTATGGAAGAGGCACATAGAGTCATTGATCAGTTGCAGAACAAAGTGGATCTCGTAGAGATGACGAGGGTTCTTTCTGACAACCCAATCGAAAGACGAGAAGAGACAAGTGGCTCAGAGCCGATACAACTTGAAGGAATCAACGGGTCGAAAAATCCTAAAAGCCCACCACCACAGATAGAATCACCTGGGGGAATTTCAAATCGGCCTAAGATATCAAGGACACCAGGCAGGACTAGTGCACCAAACCCCTTGCATGAATTAATAACTATCTATGATGATGAGGAGATTTTGGAGGCTTCCCTGGTGACTCTGTTGCATGTTACAGAGGAAAAGAAACCCGATAAAGTATCTTCCCAATCTCCCGATGCTCCAATCCAAAGCCTTCCACAGAGCGACCAGGAGGTCGAAAGTGTCTTAGACACTGAGCTACTCGATATGCTGGGAACCCCAATGGACATCTCTAAGGATGAGCTAGGATTGGGTGAACAAGAAGGAGAAATTCCACAACAGGAAATTGGCATCTCGACAGCCGATCACCAAGTAAGTACCGAACCTGTGCCTGATTCCTTAATTTTGATCAGTACTTTACCATCCAATGAGAAACAACTAGAGGCCGAGCCATTGCGACATACAGAAGAGGTTCAAGAATCCAATCTTGAATAGATATACATCGTCGAGAGCCTGGGAAACACTCTTACTTGGGGAGAGAAACAAATCCCCAAACCTGTGGATGAGGTCATCGACATACAAGCCATCGCTTATGAACGAAAGAGGAAATCCATCATGAAGAGAACCACTAAGAATAGGAGGCTTACTTTGGAAAGTTCCATCCTCATCACCACAGAGGAGAAATTGATCAGCACGGAACATGCCAAGACGTCTGAGCTTATTGGCATAGGGATGGCAATCACAGATGCCACCCTGGATAGAGAGAGGAAAGATGCAGAGGAGCTAGTCGTTTCACTGAAGGAGTTGGAGAATCTGCACCATTTGGAGAAATACTATCTGGACTCCACATAGGCCATAGTATTCTTGAGAAGCGAATTCCAAGATGCCTACAACAAATTCACAAGTGAGCGACACCTTTTCACTACAGGGATAGCTGATTTCTAGGAAGACACCCTTATGGCACTGGAAACGTGTAAATACATGGAAATATGGTATGAGAAGGCCCACCAAGTGGTTGAGAGAATTTATTACATCAGCATGGTTCAAAAGGGTTGAGATGTCAAAGAGCACGACATTCAGATGCTAAGGGACAATAACATCGACCGTATAAGGAAGTCAACCAAATACTGGGTGAAGATGGCCCAAGAAACTCAGCGGGAGATTCAAGAGAAATGGGCCGATTGTGAAAGGAACTGGACCAAGATCAATCGGGCGATGAGAGACATCGGTCTCTCAGAATTCGGTGCACCTGAGGACTTTGTCGACTTGCATGGCATAGTCAAACTACATGTAGAACAAGACTCATTGTGGATTGCGGAGATAAAAAAGGTGGCGAACATGGCGCCAGGAGTACAGTAGTTCATGGAGCACCCGATCAAGGCTCAGACAGTGTTACAATAGTTAAGTGTTAAAGTAGTCAATTATCGGGCACAAGCAGTGGAGATAAAGGAGATCCTTTCAGCCCCGATGGACCAACACAGATTCTCGTATGCCAACACATGCGAGGAATTCTTCCTTAAATGGTTAGAGTATGAGAAGAGTCATCCACTCAAATGAAACCATTTGATGACTCTTAGACGACCGAGAGTTGAAAGTACCATGTGGCAATGTTTTTTTTTCTTATCTTGCACTTTTGATAGTTATTTTTAGTTAATAAATTGTTATAAATAAGAGGATCGACTTGTTAGAAGGGGTCGATGGTTTTTGCAAAGACCCTCATTTTTGGAATTGTAAAGAACTGTTTCAAAACTACCTTAATTGAGAAGTCATGTTTAGGATGAGAGACAAGTGTCTATTTTTCATCAAAGGCATGTGTGATTGGATCATAAGGAGGAATTACTTCCGACTTTATCTCATGAATGGATGTTGTAATGAGTAAGAGTTTTTGAATCTATTGATAAGTTATCTGATTCAATATTTTTATAATTCTTGTCTCTAATGATGTAAAACAAAACGTTGTGTTAATGTGTGATTAGTGATTAGAGCTAAGGAAACTAATTTTATTTCCATCATTTTATTGCATGTATGTTTTCTTTCGATAATTATATCTCAGTCAATAATTGAAACACCAACAAGTTGATGTATTAGTACTAGGCTTGTCGTAGGTGTGAAAATATTTGTCTGCATGCTTGAGCATGAAGGTTATCCCAAGCTTAGCCTTCTTCAGTAGTTAAATCTTCCCCTTTCCTGTTACCTGAATGGTTTATACCAACACCTATATTTTAGACCCACCAAAAAGAGAAAATACAAAAAGAGAACGTTCAAATTGAAGGAGGAGTTTTCACAAGAAGATATCTTGTAAATCACTACGTAAAGCCCATCGATTAATTGGCCATATCACAAGATATGGAGAACCGTTCCACTATTAAACGCTGCAGAGTCTAATTGGGCGTTGGTGGTGGGTTTGGTTCCTATTGTTGAGATAAAGGGACTTAGGACCCCTCAGCAGGTCCCACATTTTATAAGTTTATGGGTAACTTTTGTTACAAGGGAAAAACTCTTTATGGCTAGGGTAAAACACAACAAATGGAAATGACTGCAAAAATCAACTCTATCCAAAAATATGTTATATACAAAACAATATGCTAGCGAGATAAGATAAAAGGCCTACCTCATCTAGATGTTTGATGAAGTCCACCGTTGAGCACTTTGACCTAAAGCATATACCTGAAACTAGTTCTCAAAAACCAAGAAAAGCAAGCATATGGTGATAATACAAGACGTTAGCACATTAGATAGCATAATCCATTAATATACATAAAAAATACACCCATGGATAATAATTCAAATATTTGTGAGATATCAATTGGACGGGAAAATAGTATTTCTATTAATAAATGTTAGAACAAGTGAAAATGTTACAGACTTCTGTGTCGACACGGTTCGGAACCAAGAAACCAAGTTCCTTCCAGTTCGGCCTCCACCACCTCAATCCTCCACCAAAGGCAAGCTCATAGAAGAGAGACAATGAGGTTCTCAATCAATAAGGGAAGCGCTTGGGGGTTGAACGTTGTGTTTAGAATTAAGGGACAAAGGGATGCAGATTCAATATGAAATAAATAATTTCTCCAGAGTAACTTTTCTCTCAAAGTTGAATTCCTTCTCCTATTTTCCATAACTCAAAATTGGCCCATTTATAGCCTTAAAATGGAATTGAAGGGTAGATTCAGAACGTTTCTAGTATATGGAAGGCCAAGGATCATAGATCTCATGTTGTGACATGGAAACTTGACTCCATTTTTCATTTTTGGGCACAAATCCTGATGTACGCAGGTTGTAGTGGAGCAGCCTGCGTATACACATGTTGTATAGTAGGCAAGGTGTGTACATGTGGAAAAAATATATTTTTTAGCTCTGGAACTTGCAGAAAAGGGATGACAAGTCTGCATAGGGAAATGGAAAAATGCCTTATGTGCAAGATTGCATAGGGTGAGGCAAATCTCGCTATAACACTTTAATCTAAACTAAATTTTATATAATCAATAATTTTCCTTGTTAATTATTATCATGCGAATTGTTTGACTGATATTTGTTTATTTATTTAGGAATCAAGGATAATAACCATATCATGTGTTCTAGGTTTTTCATTTTCTCTTAATGTATAGACTCTGCTTTACTTATTGTCAATTCTACTTTAAATTCAATTTATTAGTTAATTTAATCACGCAAAATTTGTATTTAGATCTGTTTGCGGAGAATGAACTCCTACGACTGGTCTAGAATCTAAAACAAAGCGATTTACCCAAAGAACAAACTCTATTCCCAAGAAACAATCAAGAACTTGTAACTAACTTACTAACTTGTAATGACCAGGAAGGAGACCAACCTAGATCCTAACATTTGATGTAGATCCCTCACTCGAATCCTTGCTCCAACATTCTGCTCAAAATATTTCTCTAACAACCTAGACACATGGAGAAAGAGAGTTGCAAGGTATGTAGTTACAAATAACTAAATTTTAAATATACTAATTGAAATTAAAAACATTAGTATTCTATATCAACATGTTCATATATAAAAATAATAAACCAAAACACAAAACTGGATGGGAAAGATAGCTCTTTATTATGTTAACAACAAATTCAAGGAACAATACAATCTATAGTCATTGCATTGGAACCAACATCCAGGTTCCTCCAGCAAAGACAATGAAGACTAACTCACACCTCCAAACTCTTCACTCGTGACAAGTCCAAGAAAGAGAAGGGGTCTCTTTCTAATGAGATAAATGAACAAATATTGCTGGAAACAAGGGTTTCTATAAATTAAGGGAATATATTGTAGACATGGGAAAAGGGGATTGCAAACTCTAGCAACAAAATGCCAACATAATGATGCTCCAAAGAATGATGATATCTCCTCTACCCCTTGGCCTCTTTTTATACTTCAAATACTTATTTAGAGTAGTTACCCATGGGAAATAGGGTGTTAGGAACCGGAGAAACCCATAAACCCTACCCAAAATTTAGCAAATTTATATTTTTTGAGACAAATAAATGTATGTGCACTCTACTAAAGATAAACTAGCATACATACGTGTGTTGCATAACAAGTAAGGCACGTATGGCTTGAAAAATAGGTTTTCTTAAGACTTTTGAGGGGGAAAAAGGGGAATTTTGGTTTGTAAGTAGGAAAGGGATTTATCAATTAGGCCAATATATGAATTTATTCTATGAGGTGGAAAAATATTCTATAATAGGTGCCCTCTAATGTGTGAGATCAGAAGAGAAACTGATGGCAGAAATACATTATGAAATCCATGAGGGGAGTGTGCAATAGGCCCAAGAAGAGTTCATTGAACACCATTCCAGAACAAAAACTACAATAGAAAATAAGTAAGAGTATTCTCTTCCTGAGGCGGGCATACCCATTCTTAGGAGTGACAAAAGCATGGCTGCCAAATCAAGTACACCACAGATCCATTAGATATGTATATAAGAATTGGTTATGGCCACAAAAATGAGCACATAGTGGATCCATGTCCAAAGAGATCATAGCCATGAAGAGATACACAATGAATCTATGTCTCATAATTATATGAATATATAGAAACACAATATGTACAAACTAATCCTCTATAAGTACCAATGTCATAGAAAAGAAGTGGTATTTTCCAATGCAACTCAAGAAGCAACATAAAATAGGTGATACTACTATAGACCCGAGATATTCAAATCAAACCATTGATGGTATGATTATACACAATGTGAATAGATGTGCTAAATTCAAACATAGTGAGACACCATTTGATTACCAATCATTGCTGTATACCATTAAAAAATGAAATACAACCCATCGATAATGGGAATCAAGGTACGCAGTACATTCTAGCAAGTGTGAATTATTGAGTTGACATCGAACACTTGTATAATCTATCGATCAGGGAATATTGATGTATTCTTGTTGTTAATAGCATTAAGGGAACTTACCATTGATTATTGCAAGCCCCGAGAAACTAAAAATACTCTAAATCCATATCCCAAAGAAAAATGAGTCGAAGTTGATGGGAGGAGATCCACTGGAACGAGGGAATTGAGGCATCTCCCATCATACAACATGAGAAACAACAGAAGGAAAAATATTTTGAAGGACTCGAACGAAATATTGGGTTGACACACAACCAAGTATTTCTCTTGCATGCACCAAATGGAATAGTGCACGGAAGAGACCCTCTGAGCAACTACTAATTATGAAAACAATTAATACTGGAAACAAATTCCACCAATGAGGAAAATGGATCCCAAGGTATTGCACAAATCCCAAAGTGTGAATAAGGTCTTAATTTTTAACACAATGGAAACCACTCAGTCAGTGATCAATTACCGATTGTTATCTGTCGAGCGCAAGGTAAACTATCAAAAATGAAAATAGGACCAGGGTGCTACTCTAGGGAAAATATTAGAGAAATGTGTCGTTGTTGATAAGAGTTGAACCGTCAACAATAAGTCAAAAGGGACCTTCTATATTTTCCTGAGTAAAAGACAAATATTCTCATTGATTCTGAGAAGTTTTTGACATACAAGAAGGTCGACATGAAAAGTTAGGAATTCTGAGGAGTAGCCAACACAGGTTGAAAATTCCCTTGAACAAAAGCAGGACAAAAAAAGTAACTTTGGTAGCCTAGAATCAAGAATGAACAATGACATAAGTCTATGACACAGGAGGCATAAATAGACTCTCCATGTTGATTGGCTTTAAATCCTAGGTTTGTACCTGTTCCTTCTTTTCCTCCATCATCCCATCCATCTGTAAACCTAATTCTTTCTTAGTTTCTTTTCACTGGTGTGTTGAGTCATTTTGATTTGTTCTCATCTTCCTATTTTTTTTTCATCATTTTCTCTCTCTTTAAAAGGTTAATACATGTCATGGTTTGAATTGAATAAGACACATCACCATTGTTATGTCACTAATAGGTTGTTATCAGGTTAACCTAGGCCTTTGATGCAAAAGGACACTGATTGCAAGAATGTGCCTATTCTTGCAAACAACATAAAATGCGTTGTTTTCTTAGTTTTAACATTCAGAAAATTTAATTTTTTTTAATTAAGTTCTGTTGGCACCTCACATGCATGTGCATGTCCCTAAGCACTTGAGATGATGCATATTACCACCATTTTAATCATCATTATAGACTTTGTGCTAAGGGTCATGTAGTTTTTCGCCTTAAATTGTTATCATCACGAGATCGTGTGTAATAATTACTACAGGTGGAAAAGGAACTTGAAATAATGCATGCATTTGGTCATCACTTCCAGCAGAAGGAGATAGAATGCAATGGATTATCCTCGAGAGCATTGGAAATTGAACATAACAGATTCATAGGGGCTCAAACTGTTCAAAGCCATTCTAGAAATAAGAGACATTTTCATTAGAGCAAAATGGTTTGATTTCATCTGCCCTTTCGATGAGCATCACACATAAGGGGCCCTTCTCTTTGTGCAGAATTTTGATGGGTTTCAGACCCAACTCAGGGACAACTATTCATATTACAAAGCATTTTAATGTAGGGGCCTGCACTCTTTCAATTAGTGGATAAAGATAGTTTAAAAAGGGTAAGTTACCTGTTGAAATATGAATTTTTCTTTTGGTGGGAGAACACCAAAACCATGACTAGAGTAAGGGTATTTTGATTATGTGGATTAAATAAGAATGGTAGGGAATTATCACTATAGTCCAAATATATATCACATGTGAAGGGCGTTTCTCAATTGTCCATTGTTATCGTCATCATTTCCTTATGAACTTAAATAGTGACAAGGAATTAAACCTTCCTTTTTATTTGTTTAAAAGCTTAACAAAAATGTCTAAGAGGGTCCAGAGTCACCCTAAATCTGCTCACATGAGTTTATATCGCTAGGGTTTCATTAAAATTTTGGTTGTCTTTGCTTTAAATAAATTTGAAATGCCTTAGAAGTATTTTCTGCAGTCTGTAGGGTTACAAGAAGAAGGACATGGAACTGATCAACAACAAGAGGAACGAGAAGATGATCAATAGTTAGAACAACAAAGGATGAGGGTAACCAAGAAATTAGGGTTTCTCTTGAAACTGGGTGCTCATCAAAAGTCACCCAACAAGCTAGAAACAAGAAGGCTACACCTAAAAAGGGGGGAACCTGATCTAAAGGGCCAAATAAATTAATCCACAACAAGAAGAAACCCTTCGAAGGCAGTTCAATAGAAAAACAAAAAGAGATGGAGAGTGGTAAAGTGTTTTCCAGGAATTTTATCAGGCATGGAGGAGAAAATGTCACCCCAATGATTCCATTGTCACCTAAACATTCTGAATATGAGCTTGTGACCACTACCATGCAACAAGATAAGACTCCCATGACAAAAGCAAGGAGGCAAAATAAATCTAAAAAAATCAGTCCCGAGATAGTTGCTTCATAATTTGTGCTTGTAGACACCTTAATTAAGGAATCACATGAAGCCAAATAGAGTACAAAAAGGAAAGGGAGCTAGGACCTTGAAATGCCTAGTAAACCTAACAAAAAAACCAGGCATACAAATCAATTGAGGTTAAATTCCAAGGAAATTTTTAATCCATCCTTAAAAGACCAACAACCCATAGTAATTGAGGATGAGAACACTGAAGGGGAAATCTATAGATTTTACAATATGGAGGAGATGGCTATCCATACATTGAAAAATATGACATAGGATAAAGCAAAGAAAAAATACAATAAAGGGGAGACCTCAGGCATAAAGTATACTACTATAAAAATAGAGTACCTTGCATATTTGGAGCTAGAACAAAATGTAATGGACTTTGGTCCAGATCCTGAGCAAGACTTCGATGACATAACTCCAGATGAAAAAATAATTCCTAATCAGATTCCACATAAGTCCAAACTATAAATCAAAGGAAATATATTGAAAATGAAGGAACCTATGAGATAGGTACTTGAAAGAAAATCCGAGAAAGTACCCAGGTATGAAATGAGGCCAAGGAGATCTAAGTTGTCCATTGACCTCAATAAACCTATTATAGAGGAAGAACAATATCTCAAGGATGGATGAAGGGTAAAGACTTTGATCAAACCAAAGGTTGAAGTTGACAAGGATATTGATGACAACCACCAATTACAAGTTATGAAGAAGCAAATTCATATTCTAGAGAAGAAAAAGCAAGATCTTGAAATGCAACACACTAAGGTACAAAAGAAGTACCAGCAAATTGAAAAGAAGCAACATAAAACATGCATGTTCTTGAAAGAGATAATTTGAAAGGTCTAATGTTGTCAAGGGAAATGTAATGACCCTTTTCTTATTCCTGTAAATAATCTCATAAATAATCTGAAACACTAGCTAAATTATAATTAATTATGATATAACCTTAAATTGATTACAAGTTATTAATTAATTATTTTGGATTATACTTAAGCGGAAATATGATTTAACTCCTTGAGTAAGGGTTAAATGAATGAGTGATTATTAATAAAGATATTAAATGATTAATTATTAAATTAAGGATTAGTGATTAATTGATCATTAATTAAATTAATTGATTAATTATGAATTAAAAGGGGAAAAATAAAATAAATAAATAAAAACATAAATAAGGTAAAGGGGTTACGTATCCCATGAGGGATAACGTAACCCACACGTTAAAGGGGGCATTAATTAAAAGATAAGGTAATAAATATGAACTAAATAAAGGGACAAAGTTTGAAATGTTTGGATAAGGTTTGGTGAGGGGGAAAGGTTCGAGAGGAGGATGGAGGCATAAGGAAGGGGAGTAGGGATTTTGAGAGAATTCTCATTCATTGAGGGTTTTGACGAGAGGAGATTTTGGGGGGGAGCTTGGGGACTGATTTAGCAGTGGGGATTTACCGTGCACACCGTGGCTGAGAGGTTTGGGCACGGAGGGCTAGGACATCCGTAGATGTCCTAGGGCCAGGCGCACTGGTCGGCAGGGTGGTCGGTTTGGGAGTGTTGAAGTTGAAGGTTCAAGCTTCCGCAGCGGAAGTTCAAGCGAAGATTCAAGCTTAGCATCAGTGACAGGTATTTTTCAAAATTGTGAAGTGTTTATTCAATTTTAAATTGTATGCAAATTATTATGTAGATTTATATTGTTATGCAAAGTGTGTTATGTAAAAATGTTATGTTATTTATAGAAATCTCGGAATGAA
>JASDQU010101998.1:320177-352211 GCA_032191745.1 Picea mariana
ATTAATTAAATTAATTGATTAATTATGAATTAAAAGGGGAAAAATAAAATAAATAAATAAAAACATAAATAAGGTAAAGGGGTTACGTATCCCATGAGGGATAACGTAACCCACACGTTAAAGGGGACATTAATTAAAAGATAAGGTAATAAATATGAACTAAATGAAGGGATAAAGTTTGAAATGTTTGGATAAGGTTTGGTGAGGGGGAAAGGTTCGAGAGGAGGATGGAGGCATAAGGAAGGGGAGTAGGGATTTTGAGAGGATTCTCATTCATTGAGGGTTTTGACGAGAGGAGATTTTGGGGGGGAGCTTGGGGACTGATTTAGCAGTGGGGATTTACCGTGCACACCGTGGCTAAGAGGTTTGGGCACGGAGGGCTAGGACATCCGTAGATGTCCTAGGGCCAGGCGCACTGGTCGGCAGGGTGGCCGGTTTGGGAGTGTTGAAGTTGAAGGTTCAAGCTGCCGCAGCGGAAGTTCAAGCGAAGATTCAAGCTTAGCATCAGTGACAGGTATTTTTCAAAATTGTGAAGTGTTTATTCAATTTTAAATTGTATGCAAATTATTATGTAGATTTATATTGTTATGCAAAGTGTGTTATGTAAAAATGTTATGTTATTTATAGAAATCTCGGAATGAATATGCTGGAATAAGCAAATTTTTAGTTTTTTTTTTAAATTCCGCTCTGTTGTAATTTATAGTAGCTTAAATGAAATCTTGGTTGTTACAGGAAAAAGGAATCCGGGACTTATGCCAGTTGATCCACCTGTATTCTAGATTGCACTCTAGTTTTAGTGCACATGGGAATCCATGCACAATCACATACCGACTACAACTTTCGAAGGTTTTTGTTATGGTTTTGTTCCACTTCAGTTATCAACATTAGTCATAGTTACATGTATAGAGTTTTATTGTTTTAGTTAAATATATTGCTGCCAAGTGTAATAAGTGGTTATTTTCTTTTTGATATGAACCATATTTTTGTTAAGGTCAAATTGAGGGAAAGTCATGAACTGATACTTCAAACCTGATTCACTCAAGTCAAAGAAATGTTTGCAAATTATAATTAAGGAGTGATAGTCAAGTTGTTTACATGATCTAGTGGTATGTAAAATTGAACTTTTGAGTTAGATCGTAGAAAGGTGGTTGAACCCTCCTAGGGAAAAGATTAATAGATAGGTTTTTGAATGTAATGTGGTTGATATTTTGGGAGATCAAGCATCATAATTGTGGCTAGACCTGAAGCATAAGACTGTAAAGTTTCCTTCCTTGTGAATATAAGTTTTGGTGACATATTTTGGTTTTCTTCTCAAATATTTTGTGTGTTTTTAATCTTATCTAGATGCAAGTTGGAAATGTATGCAATGTGTAGTTTCTTATCCTTTCATCTATTGTCTCAATGAAATGTTTATTCCTATGCAACTTGATTTCAGCTATTGATTTCAATAAATAGTTCATTGTAATACAACCTTGTTTAGATGATTTGTGTCAAGATACATGTTTTATATCTGGAATATCATTTCAAGTCTGAAATTTCATACAACAAGTAACATTGTAGGATTTTTTTGTATTTCATTTGTTTTATTCTTCATACCTATATCTTATCACCAAAATGCATGTCATCAGCTAAGGGAAACCTTATAGTGGTATTCTCCAACACTCCGACTAGATTCCTGTCCTTGGAAACCCATCTATCAGATGACCAAAAAACCTAATTCATAAAAACCCATCATTCCAACACTTGAGGTGGCCTAGCTCTTCCCTTTAGCAGTCAGGTGCAGACCTTAGGACCAACATCTTCTGGTGCCATTTCCGGGGAATGGAGTAATGAAGTATGTTTCCCTGGGAAAAAAACAACGATCAGATATGATCTTTGATGATGAACAAAGATCAGACACAAAGGTGACTACCATCTTTCACCTAGTGACTCCAATGAATGGAAATCTATTAAGGAATTATGGCTCCCACGCAAGGATCCAAAAAATCAAATCCTGAGCATACTAAAAATTCAAAAGTCATCCTTGATATTAATGGTGACACAACCATCCCTTATTCAGAGAGGCATCTAAGGACTACTACCATTTCTCAGAGATACCCCTTGTCATCGAAAGGAAAGGCCATAGTTAAAAAAATTGCCTTTGTCCACAACAAGAAGTAGCTCGAGGCTGTCATTTTTCAAAATCCCCTTTTGATTAGCCCTCAGACATCCACTATCTCAACTTTTGCCTCATCATCTCCTCAATCAACCACATCTGCAACTCCTCCTCAACATCATAGTCCAGTTGTACCAAACATGGATGTCAACAAGATGGAATCCATCATTATAGCCAGGTATGCACCTTTGGTGCTGCCTCAAAAATTAAATACCTTTCCTACATGTGACTACATGAAATATCTTCCAAGATACAATGGTGAGGGAGAGGTGACAACTGAAGAAAATCTGGTGGAATTTTACATTTTTGCAGACAACTTTAACATTGAAATTATAGATGTATGGATGAGGTTGTTTGTATAGAGCTTGGATGGAGAGGTAAGGAAGTGGTTTCATGGCCTAACTCCAGATTCTATCATAGGGATTGAGGAAGTGGATGAGGATTTTCTAAAACAATGGGGAGATAGGAGAGACTACCTATACTACATAACTGAGTTTGGGTCTTTAAGAAGGAAAAATGGTGAATCAATATCATATTTCACTAAGAGATTCAATAATATGTATAGCAAGATCCTTGATGAGATTAATCCAATTGAAGCCTCAACCAATATCACATTTTCAAATGCATTTGATGCTGAATTTTCCCTTCTGTTGAGAGAGAGAAGGTCTAGCACTTTGTTGTCTATGTAGGAGGCAACCATTGAGGTTGAGTCTAACATTTTGGCATCTGAAAAACTGAAGAACAATTCAGATAGGGACAAAAAGAAGCAGAGGAAAGAAATTCCTTCTTCCTCCAACCTAACAGAATCTGAACCAAATCTTTATGAGGTGACCAGAACCTTGAAATCACTAAATTTAGATATAGATAAATTGAAGTGGGAAACACAGCATCCCAGTAGGCCATATCAGGACGTTGGAAACAAAAGCACAAATCAGTTTAGAAGGCCTAATAATGCTCCTCAATTCATGGAGAGGGAGAGGAGAAATGTTGAAGATCAAAGAGTTGTAGCTCCTTTCTAGAACAATGAAATTGAGGAGATGGATGTGGAAAATGATGTTGTAGATGATCTTGTTGTACTTTTTAATGAAACTGATCTTTATCCGAGACACCTAACACAACAAGACTATGAAATCTCATAGTTTTCAAACTTGTTTTATGATGATGTAAAGGAAGAAGAAATATTTCAAGGTCATCCCCAAAAGAAGTATGATTTAAGGCCTAGTCCAGGGGGTACAAAAAAAATGCACCCATTCAGAATAAAAATCAGATCTTCCTCCCAAGCAAGGTCCAAACAAAGATACATCAAACAAAACTGATCAACCACAACCATCTAAACATGTTGTCCCAAAGGTAAAAGAAGCATAAAGACACGCAATTTCTTTCATCATAGAGCATGAGCTAAGAAAAATTAATATCCTTGTGCCTCTGACAGAGTTACTGAAAAATGAGCCATTCAAGAAATATATTATGAAGGTTTTCAAGCCACATGTTTCTACTATATCATCAGATGTAATCAACTTGCAAGATGAGAACCCTGCTATCATTGTTGGCCGACTCATTGAAGACGGGTGTGATGCTTCTCCACATTTTTACATATCCTTGAATGTCCATGAAAAAATCCTACATAATTGATTAATGGACTCAGGGGCCTCTCATAATGTCACACCTAAGATTTTTATGGAAGATATGGGGATATAACTCACCAAGCCATACCAAGATATATACTCTTTTGATTCTAAAAAGGTTAAATGCTTGGGATTAATTAAAGATTTGGTGGTTTCTCTATCTTAGTTGTCCATGAAAAGCGTAGTTATGGATATTGTTGTAGCTGACATACCCCCCAAGTTTGGTATTAGTTTTTCTAGGACATGGGTCAAGAAAGTAGGAGGATCCCTGTAGATGGATCTTACATATGAAACCATCCCTATCTTTGGAGGAGAACACATGAGGTTATATAGAGAATTCAGATTGGGATATATTGTCAGTGATCATCAAAATCCAGGTAATCATCTAATTTGTGTTGTTGAGGATGAAATTGGGTCATCTATTTTTCATATAAATGATGATGTTCTAGAAATACCAGTTAGTAAATGCAGAAATCAACCACCAGAAGACCAAGGAAGTGAAGTATGGAAGATGTATTTTGATGGGTCATCTTCAAAGGAGGGTTATGGTGCTAGTATAGTCCTCATTTCTCCTTCAAAGGAGGTAGTTACACTCATACAAACTGGAATTTGAAACAACTAACAACATAACATAATATGAGGCCTTGGTGTTGGGGTTGAGATCTGCTAAAGACATAGCCATTGACAAATTGGAAGTCTTTGGTGATTCTAAACTAGTTTTCAATCAAGTCAAGAACATTTATCAAGCAAAATAACAAAGGATGAAACACTACAGAAATGAGGTATGGGTATTAGTGGACAATTTATTCCTAGCATTCAATATTTCCTTTATCCCCAGAGATGTTAATCAAAGGGAAGATTCTTTAGCCCTGGCTGCTGGTACCTTTAGGCCTCCTATTGGTCCAAATTTCAAACACGAGGTGGAGTTTAGGCACATGACAACTATACCAAACAATGTTAAGCATTGGCAGGTTTTTAGTGATGACTTGGAGCTCAAGATACTCCTTCAAACCATTGAAGAATTCTCAAATATCTCCATTGATCAAGAGAATGAGGAAGATGAAATAGAAAATCAATAGGCACCTCCTTTTCTAAACAAGGTGGTTGGCCACAAAATTGTAGATCTCAAAACAAATCATATCCCAAGGGGATTAGTACCACTGGAGAGGTTGTTTGAAAACAATGATGTCTCCACGAAAGTTGTCATGAAAAATTAGAAATCGTAGGTTGTGAACTGCAATATTGGGACAACTGCAAATCCCAAAATTTTCAAAATATCCAGAGCACTGCCACATGAGCAAAGAGACAGGTATGTTGACATTATGAATTTTTTTTTTGATATTTTTGCATGGTCTTATGAGGACTTGAATACCTTTGATACTGACGTCATTCAACATAAGACTCCTCTGAAGGCAGGCTCAAATCCATTTAGGCATAAAAATTAATCCTCTGCTAATGTCTATTATTGAAAAAGAATTGAAAATAATGTTAGATGCCAAAATCATTATTCCCTTGAGATATTCATATTGGGTGACCAAATTGGTGCATGTAAGGAAAAATAATGGTGAAATATGCTTGTGTATGGACTTCATGAACTTGAACAGGTGTTTGCTGAAAGAAAATTATCCTTTGCCCAAGATGGACCATATTTTGCAAAGGGTAGTAGGTTCCCACAAAATTTCCATGCTGGATGGATATTCTGGATACAACCAAATAGCAGTGTTTGAAGGAGAAAAGAAAAAAACATCCTTCACTACCCAATGGGGCACATTCATGTATGAAAAAATGCCCTTTGGTTTGATGAATGCAGGGGCCACCTTTCAAAAGGCCATGGACATTTAATTTGATGGGGAGAAGGATAAGTTCATGGTTATATACCTTGATGATATCCCCATCTTCTCAAAGTATGATGATGAACATCTGCAACACCTAGAGCAAATCTTTCAAAAATGCAGAAGGCATGTAATCTCTTTGAATCCCCAAAAATCCCATTTTTCTATGTTATAAGGCAAGCCCCTAGGCCACATTATATCATTAGGGGGGATAAAGATAGACCTGGAAAGGGTAGATTCCATTCAAAAATTGACATCCGTAGGAATAAGAAGGCCATCTAGTCTTTCAGAGGAAAAATATTTTTTTTGAGGTGCTTTGTGCCAAATTTTGTTGAGATCATAAGGCCCATTACTAACATGCTGAAAAAGGATGTTGACATTGAATGGTCATAGGAAGCTAGATCATCTTTCCAAAGGATTAAGCAGGCTCTCATTGAAGCCCCTATTCTGGTTAATCCTGGCTATTCCAAATAATTATTGATTTTCTCCTTTGCCTATGAGGAGACTATTATTGTTGTATTGCTTCAAAATAAAGAACAAGGGCATGAACAACCCATTTCCTTCTTCAGAAAATAACGCAAGGATGTTGAACTGAAATATGACATATTAGAGAAGCAAGCCTATGTATTAGTCAAAGCCTTGAAGGCCTCTAGGGTGTATGTTCTACAATCCTGCATAATTGCTCATGTTCCTAGCAGCAGTGTGAAGGAAATTATTGTCCAACCAGTCAGTGAAGGGAAGAGGGGAAAGTGAATAGTCAAATTTTTTGAATATGACCTGCACATAAATCCCACTAAGTTGATTAAGGGATTGTACCTTTTAAAACTGTTATCTTATTCAAACCACAAAGCATTGGAATTGCACCATACCTTTAATCAATCATATGTTCCACTAATGCAGGTTGGGGAGGACACCATGCAAGTACTTGATCAATACTCTCTTTCACCCTGGTATAGAGATATTGTTTATTTTTTCAGCACCCATAATGTCCACAAGAATTGGAGAAATCCAAAACTAGGTATCTTAAATTGAAGGTTGTAAATTTTTGCATCATAAACCAAAATTTATATTGGAAAGATCCTACTAGTATTTTGCTGAAATGTATGGATGAAGGTGAATCAAAAAAGGTCATAACATATATGAATAGAGGATTTTGTGGAGGGCACCAACATTGGAAATCTACAACCCTCAAGTTCCAAGGGATGAATACTACTATCCCACCATGTTTTCTGATGTGTTTGCCACGATCATAGCTTGTGAAGAATGTCAAAAATTTGCTAGAAAACAAAAATTGCTCTCATTGCCCATAAAACCAAATGATGTTAGTGGTCCATTCCAACAATGGGGCCTATATTTCATAGGTGAGATAAAGCCACCCTCCAGTGTAAAACACAATTGGATTCTTACTGCCATTGACTACTTCACAAAGTGGATTGAAGTTATTCCTACTAGGAATGCTACTGATAAGGTGATCATGAAATTTTTGGAGGAAAACATCTTTTCTAGGTTTGGATGCCCCGAGAAGTTAGTAATAGACAACGCCCAAACATTCAATTCCAAGGAAATGATTTACTTTTGTGGAAAATAAAACATTGTCGTAACACACTCTACACCATATTACCCACAAGGAAATGGGCAGCTGAGTCATCAAACAAGACCCTCATCAAGATCATCAAGAAGTTATTGGATGAAAATAAAAAATATTGGGACTCCAATCTTAAGTATGCCTTTTGGGATGACAGGATAAACACCAAGAAGTCATTGGGAACCTCCCCATTCCATCTATTTTATGGGGTGGATGTTGTTTTTCCAACCCAAATTGGTCTACCAATTTTAAAATTTTTACAGGAGGGAGTGGAGGAGCCTAATGACATCCAAAGGATAATTTTTCATATTATTCAAGTCCAAAAAAGGAGAGAAGCATTAAATAAGAATAATGAGGTATACCATAGCAAGCTCAAGGCAACCTTTGACAGGAAAACCAAAGAGGAAAATTTTCAAGCAGGTGACCTGGTTTTGAGGTGGGATGTCACGAGGGAGGACAAAACAAAGCATGGTAATTTATATAAACTTTGGTTTGGTCCATTGAAATTGGTGAATGTTATAGATAATAATACATTTATATTGCAAAATCTGGATGATACTGAGATCTTTGGAGCCCCGGTTAATGGGCACTTCCTGAAGCATTACTTTACTTGATGGACCAGAGGTGGTTCATACTGTACAATAGTTGTTTTCATTTCCATTTTGATTTAATATTTTTCTTGAATAAAGACTCTGTATCCCAACAAAGGCACTGGGGTGTAGCTACATATTTGATTTTCATTTGAAATAAGATAAGTAACAGGGCTGGTAAACAAAGCATGAATGATTGGTAGAAAGTAGGGGAAGAATTAATGAACTAAGGCACCTAGTATGTTGTTCTTAGAACCTCACAAGGAAGTGTTATCCACGGTTGGAGTTGATGTTAAATCCTAGGTCTGCACCTCTTCCTTATTTTTCTCCATCATCCCATTCATCTGAACCTAATTCTTGCTTAGTTTCTTTTCATTGGTGTGTTGAGTCATTTTGATTTGTTCTCATCTTCCTATTTGTTTTTCATCATTTTCTTTCTCTTTACAAGGTTAATACATGTTATGGTTTAAATTGAATAAGACACAACACCATGGTTATGTCACTAGTAGGTTAACCTAGGCCTTTGATGCAAAAGGACACTGATTGCAAGAATGTGCCTATTCTTGCAACCAACAAAAAACACATTGTTTTGTTGGTTTTAACGTTCAATTTTTTTTTTTTTAAATAAATTAATTTGTGTTGGCACCTCTCATGTGTTTGCATGTCCTTAAGCACTTGAGATCATGCATATTACCACCAGTTTAACCATCATTATAGACTTCATGCTAATGGTCATGCAAGTTTGCACCTTAAATTATTATCATTGAAGGATCATGTGTAATAATTATTGTAGGTGGTAAAGGAACATGAAATAACACATGCATTCAATCATCACTTCTAGTAGAAGCAACTAGAATGCAATGGTTCCTCCCCAAGAGCATTGGAAATTGAACAGAAAAGAGCCATAGGGGCTCGGATTGTTCGAATCCATTCCACAAATAAGAGACATTTTCATTAGAGCAGAATGGCTTGATTTCATCTGCGCTTTCGACGGGCATCACACAAGAGTGGCCATACTCTTCGCGCATAATTTCGATGGGTTAGAGACCCATATTGGGGACACCAATATTCATATTATAGAGCATTTTATTGCAAGGGCCTACGCTCTTCCAATTAGTGGAGAAAGATGGTTTAAAAAGGGTAAGTTTCCTACTGAAATATGCAACAAATGTTTGGTGGAAGAACACCAAAACCTGATTGGAGTAAGGGTATTTCGATTATGTAGATTAAAGAAGAATGGTGGGGCATTCTCACTACAATCCAAAGGTATATCACATGTGAAGGAAATTTCTCAATCATCCATTGTTATCACCTTCATTTCCTTATGCACTTAAATGGTGAAAAGGAATTAAACCTTCCTTTTTATTTGTTTAAAATATTAACAAAAATGTCTAAGAGGGTTCAGAGCCACCTTGAATCTACTCTCAAGAGTTTATATCACTAGGGTTTCATTAAAATTTTGGTTGTCTTTGCTTTAAATGAAATAGAAATTTCTTGGAAGTATTTTCTATAGTCTATAGGGTTACAAGAAGAAGGACATGGAATTGATCAGTAGAAAGAGGAATAGGAAGTTGATCAATAGTCAGAACAACAAAGAGACGAGGGTAACCAAGAAATTAGGGTTTCTCCTGAAACTAGGTGCTCATCGAAAGTTACCCAGTAAGATAGAAATAATAAGGCTACACCTAAAAAAGGGGGGAACCTGATCTAAAAGGGCCAAATCAATTACTCCACAACAAGAAGAAACCCCTCGAAGGTAGTTAAGGTCCTTAAATGCCCAGTAAACCTAACAGAAAAAAGAGGCTCACAAATCAATTGAGGTTAAATTCCAAGGAAATTTTTAATTCATCCTTAAAATACCAACAACCCATAGTAATTGAGGATGAGGACATTGAAGGGGACATCTCTAGATTTTCCAATATGGAGGAGATGACTATCCATACATTGAAAAAGATGACAGGGGATAAAGAAAATCATAAATACAATAAAGGGGAGACCTTACGCATAAAGTATAATGTTGTAAAAACCGAGTACCCTGCAGATCTGGAGCTAGAACAAAATGTAATGGACTTTGGTCCAGATCTCGAGCAAGAATCCGATGACATAACTCTAGATGCAAAACCAATTCCTGAGCAAATTCCACATTAAGCTAAACTAGAAATCAAAGTAAATATATTGAAAATGAAGGAACCTTTGAGAGAGCTGCTTGATAGAAAATTCAAGAAAGCACCTAGGTATGAAATGAGGTCAAGGAGATCTAAGTTGTCCATTGGCCTCAACAAACCTATTACATAGGAAGAAAAAGAGCTCAAGGATGGATGCAGGGTAAAGACTTTGATCAAACCAAAGGTTGAAGTTCACAAGGATATTGATGAAAACCACCAACTACAAGTTTTGAAACAACAAATTCATAGTCTAGAGAAAAAAAAAAAGATCTTGTAATGCACTCTAAGCTACAAAAGAAGTACCAAAAGATGCAAAAGAAGCATAAAAAAACATGCATGTCCTTGAAAGAAATAATTTGAAAGGTATATTTCTATCAAGGGAAAAGGAATTCAGGACTTATGCCAGTTGATCCACATGTATTCCATATTGGACTCTAGTTTTAGTGCACATGGGCATCCATGCACAATCACCTGCCAGCTACAACTTTCGAAGGTTTTTGTTATGGAGTTGTTCCACTTCGGTTATCAACATTAGTTACAGTTGCACCTATAGAGTTTTGTTGTTTTAGTTAAATATACTTATTCCAAGTGTAATAAGTGGTTATTTTCTTTTTGATATGAACCATATTTTTGTTAAGTTTGAATTGAAGGAAAGTCATGAATTGATACTTCAAACTAGATTCACTCAAGTCAAAGAAATGTTTGAAAATTGTAATTAAGGAGTGATAGTCAAGTTGTTTACATGATCTAGTGGTAATATAAATTTAAACTTTTGAGTTAGATCCTAGAAAGGTGGTCGAACCCTCGTGGGGAAAAGATAAATAGATAGGTTTTTGAATGTAATGAGGTTGAGTTTTTGGGATATCAAGCATCATAATTGTGGCTGGACATGAAGCATAAGACTATAAAGTTTCCTACCCAGTGAATATAAGTTTTGGTGACAGAATGTGTTTTTCTTCTCAAATATTTGGTGTGTTCTTAATCTTATCTAGATGCAAGTTGGAAATGTATGCAATGTGTAGTTTCCTTTCCTTTCAGCTATTGCCTCAATGAACCATTTATTCCTATGCAACCTGATTTCATCTATTGCTTCCATTAAATAGTTCATTGTAATACAACCTTGTTTGGATTATTTGTGTCAAGATACATGTTTTAGATCTGGAATATCATTTCAAGTCTGAAATTTCATACAACAAGTAACATTGTAGGCTTGTTTGTATTTCATTTGTTTTATTCTTCATACTTGTATCTTCTCACCAAAATGCATTCCATAATCTAAGGGAACCCTTATAGTGGTATTGTCCAACACTCTGACTAGATCCCTATCCTTGGAAACCCATCTATCAACTGATGAACAAACCTAATTCATAAAAATCCATCATTACAACACTTGAGGTGGCCTAGATCTTCCCTTTGGCAGTTAGGTGCAGAACTTAGGATGAAAAACTGGAAGGATAATCAGTCGGAGGAGTAAAGACTCAAAGAACATGGTTTAGTTTCATAAATCTATTTGAGACGAGGAATAAAAAAACTTAGTTCTTTGTTCAAGGACAACATGACTATTACCAAACTGAGAATTTGATTATTTCCCATCCTCTTTTTCTATATTTGATATTTTTTGTCTTTTCCATATTAGAAAGATTGAAAAAGAGTAAAATTGTGTTATAATAAAGTGGAGGAAACGAGTGTCATAGGAAAGAAAACTAGTTCCAAGCACATGGAACATACCTATGCTCAATGAAAGGAATGTGTCCAGGATAAGAACACTCAAGGGAAAGTTTCCTCCAGGGATACATGTGTCAAGTCACAAAAACAATTAATGCAAAGGCTGAAAACTGAGAGAATGCATAAACAATAGGACAAACAATAGCAAGTTGAAGTTGACATTAGGCTCAAAAGAACAAGAGGGAAAATGCAATGCAATGTTACAATTCAACACAAAATATATAAGAGCCCTGTGGGTATTAGCCATAAAAATATTGAGAAGAATTCATGTGAATTTATAAAAATATTTTTTATGAAGAACTCAGTATTATAATTAAAATTATGTAATACTAGTGCTACCTTCTTAATGAAAAATTGTTTTTTCTGATATTATTATTGTGGACCTATCTTTGTGATCATGTCTAGCTTTGGAAATATTTTCATATGAATCTTTCTCTTTAGGTTATTACATCGCATACTCATGACTGGTTATGCATTACTACTTAACACTATCATGATTAGTTGATGTGATTACTTATTGTCAGTTTTCTATGGAAAAATTTAATGTGGTTTCTCTTTGGATCTATGTAAAATCGATTTTATTTCCAAAAATTCTTCCTTATTTTTGAATAATTTTCATGCATATATTTTAAAACTTACACATTTTTTTATAATAACATTTAGCAAAAACTAATAATTTACTTGTGGGTTATTATTACATTCAATTATAGATAGTTTTTAGGGATATAACTCTAATTTAAACTAGGACTAAGTATCTAAGTGTTTAGGTTTTCACAATTAATCATAATGCTAATTGAACTTCCTTGATGTAAATTGTGTAAAAGATTTTTGAAAAGTCCGATGTTTTGAGTGGGCATTCCACCCATTCTCAAGGTCAAATAAAGATAAAATGTTAGAAACGAGTGCTAGAGTAAAAAACAAAACATAACCATTGTAAAATGAAGAAATCGTTGTGAGAAATGAATAAAATGGAAATCTAGTAACCATTGTGAAAACATGAAAGAATGAATTATTATAAGATTTTTTATTAAGGAAAATGTGAAAATTATTAAAAAGATTTTTATAAAGAAATAAGAAAAAAAAAATGGTTAAGATAGAGAAGGGATCAACATAGGAAAAAAGAAAAAAAAATGGGGATAGAATAAAAAATATTAAATTAAACATCAATCATTAATAAAAAAGATAAGGCTAAAATATAGAGGTGATGTAGGAAGGCGCAATGACTAACGTGATGTATGATGGCCTTCCAAGAATGGATGAGTTTGTATCCATTTTCATAATTAAAATTATTAGGGTGTTTTTCAATTTCTAGTGCTTCCCAAATGATGCGAAAATAATGATGGGGAGTTGAGGCAATAATTTTGGTTTGGTCGAAACAAATGAGGTGTTTAGATTTAGAGGAGTGTTTGGTGATTGTTGACTTAGAGATCTAATTATGGATTGTGTCAGCTATATGTTCTTTGAGATGGGCCTTGAAAGATCTACTAGTTTGACCTATATATGGTTTTCCATAGGAGCAAGGAATTTGTTAAACTCCTTGTCCAAGCATACAATGGAAGGATATACAACTCGAGGATGCCACATGGAAGCCAACCACTTATTGATCAAAATTTTTGATCACCTAGATTTTCCTCTCTTTGGTATAATAAAAAAAAATTGATATCAGAATTTTGAACAATCATCAACTCATGGAATATCCCTCAGTCTCAACTTTCTCATGCATTTTACAGAATCAAAATCCGAGTCTGTATGCCCAAGATACTCATGTTTTTTTCCAACCACATGATATTCCATAAAAAAATCACTTCTTCCATGTGCAACACAGATGATTTCTCTCTCCATACTAATTTTCGTCTCTTATACTTAGTCTTGGAAATATTTTCAGTTTCCTTTTGTCTCATATTCTTGTACATCTCATTTTTCATAATTAGTCTCATCTCATACTTAATTTCACTTCTCCTCTTCTTATCTCATATCTCATATTTATCTCTCATACTCATTCTAATATTTTCTTATATTCGCTCCCTTCCCTACAAGACCGTGAGCCCCTACTCCTCCCATCTCCCCTCTACCCTCTCACTCTCGATATCGATCCCCTCTCCCTTTTTCATCCTATTCTCCTTTGGTCCATTTCTCACACTCCACTTCCTTCCTACCCCATGGATCCCCTTCTCCACTCCCCTTTCCTCACATCACTCACCTTCCATACTCACAGACCGACCACACTCTTCCACATCCCTCTCACTCCCACCCTACCATAATCCTACCCCACAACCCTGCCATACTTCATTTCCCCATCCCTCATTCCACTCCATCATACCTCGTGACCTTGGCATACCCGCGACCCCTCCATACTCCAGTCCCTCATACCCCTTGACCTCGCCATACCCATTACCTCGCCACACCTCCCCTATCGTCGTTCTCACATACTCTCCATACTTAACATATTTTCCTAAGTTTAATTCCAAGACACATGGTATCCAATTACACTAATAAATGTGGTAGACATGGTAACCAATCATACTGAGACATGTGGAAGACATGGTAACCAATCATACTGATACATGTGGCATCTTATCACACTAAGACACATGGCACTGAATTTACACTAAGACGCGTGGTAGACATGGTAACCAATCATACTGATACAAGTGGAATCTTATCACACTGAAACACATGGTGTTGATTGGATGATGACTTGGTGTTGACTGGGTGATGACTTGGCGATGAATGGGAAATGACTCGATGGCCAAAATTTTACTAAGTCATGAAATTTCCTAAGGCACAAGAGCTAAGCTAAGACCTCCATAAGCTCCTTTAATTCACATGAATGATATGGAAGACATTTAAACTATAAACACTATATGTTTCATCCACCACAATGCATGTGGGACTAAAAAGGGAGTTAAATCAAGAGATGAGATTGATCCGCGAACTAGATCGGCGGTTGTCGAGCAATGATCTTTTGAAGCTCATAAATCATGATCTAGATGTCTAGTTTGGGAAAGTGATACCTCGTTGGAAAGGTAATTTGACAAAAAATATAATGCGATAGGTTTCAATGGATTAATTTGAACATAATTATTCCATAAATACAAATAACATCCAACTATGTTTTCATGACTTGCTCAGAAATTTGTTTGGAACCTCAACTTCTCGAGGCTATAAATTGAGATCCAAAAATCCAAATTTTGCTCGAGAGGACTCGCTCGAAATATGGAATGATGGATAGTAATTCTGGGATGGTTTCCATGTTTGATAAGTCAATTATCATGCTCATAAAATTAAAACATAGGTCTCTTTTTTTACACAATCAACTTCACATTTTCGAAATAAAAGTTTATTAAATAACTTTTATAAAAAGGATGAACTAGGTCCCATGTTGGAGGAAAAAATTTCAATGACTTAAATTCATTAAATAACACTCTAAATAATTTATTGAATTATTTATTCTTTATTCCAAAAAGAGGAAGCATGTGAGAAATTCTAGAAGAACAAAACCCTAACTACTTCAAAGAAGCATTGGGATTGGATTTAAAATAAAGAGAGAACCATCAATAAAGAGAGAGTTTTTGGGTCCAAATCATCAAGATAGCATTTTTCAACCATCAATACACAACCAAATCTCTCATCAACAAATACATATCTCCATTTTTCTTGCTTCTCCTTCTTCTACACAATTTCTCTCAAAGCTTTGTGTTTGTATATCTGAGATTAAGCATAAGGATGAGTTTTTTGAGTGTTTTTCCTTTTATTCTTCCGGGTATCTTCCTAAAAAGATCAATAGAAGTATTTTAAAGCCATACATATGACTGATAACTATAAGCCAGGATTTTCTAATTGATTCACGGAGGTTTAGTTCTTGTGTTTGGAAAGCTTTGTTTATGAGCATTAGTCAATTGGTTTAATGAAATGTTATGTAATGTGAAACATATTTTATTTATTAAAATTCCCAAATAACTATTTTGGGGAACAAATTTAATGATTTATCATACCTTGATATCTTCAAGTATGGGAATTTTGGAGTACGCTCATCAAATTATTTTTCGTTTTAAAAGCAATACTCATTTAAAGTTCTATGAAGTGATCAACACTATTTCACTCTTTTCCTTGTGAGAAGATATGGATGCATATTTTGATTGCATGTATTTCATAGGGATTTTATAATGAATTTGAGCACATATTTATCTTGATATTGAAGCCTTTCTTTAATTTTTTATTGTAAAGAAGCTGCTTGGTCCATTTCTAAGCAAATGTTGCACTTAAGGAGAAATTTGGTTATCAAGAACCATTTTATAAACAAACTAAAGCAATAAATATTTGGGTTTTTTTTTTTATCATTCTCCCATTCGACAGTCCAATCCAAGAACATCAAGCTATATATGTTATACAAACAATAGAGGAGTACATCTCTATAAAAATGCAGGGGGATTTTTATTCTCGTGAGGTTGTTGTTTAGATATTAACCAATCTGAACATTAACATTTTTGGTGACCCTATTGGGGAAGATTTGTTTTCAATAAATATGATACTTTTTAGGATCATATATTATTGGAAACTATAAGTTGTATGGTTGAAGTTTTGAACAAATATTTGGAAAATTGATTTAAGATGAATTGGGTTCTTGAAAACCTTGTTCAAGGGGCATCAAATGGCCTTGAATACATGTTATGAAATTTTCAGGAACAAGTAAGTTATGTCAACTTCTACAAAACTAAAGAAACATCCAATATTTGGGAGGATGATCTCCTCGATGGATCCATAATTAAAACTATGGATTTTGAAGAAAGATGTCTTGGCGACTCCACCAAAAAGATTCAAGAATTTCAAGAAGATCTATATTATGACTCCTATGAGTAGTTTCTTTCATGTTTTGATGATATTTTTCTTCCCCATCAATCCCAACAAAAAATGTTGAAGTTACAATAAAGGGAGAAGGTACCCAAAGAAATAAATAGTTGCACAAAATCCCACTCAATTTGTAAGGAGAAGTTCATCCCTTGTCATATATTTCCATGGACAAGTTTCCCATGTTCTTTGGAAATACTTTAGAGGATGTAGATAAACATTTGGTTAAGTTCGATAGTTCTTGTGGTATTTATAATGTGGCTGAAAATGATGTTACATGTCGACTATTTATCTTAGCTCTAAAATAAAATGTTAGTGAATGGTTTTATTCATTGCTTCTCGGAACCATCACTAGTTGGGATGTATTAGAAAATTTATTTATCAAGAAATATTTCCCAAGGAAAGATCCATGTTCCCTTTTCTTGAAGTTGGTTGAAATCCAGATGAATGAGGAAGATACAATCAAAGATTTCACTTTCAAATTTATGAAAGTTCTTCATGAAATTCCTCAAAAAATGTTTCTGAATGATGTCATCATTTTCAGTTGTTATAAAAATGGCTTGCCTATGAATTTGATATTTTTATTTATGCAAGAAGGAAAGTGCAACTGGAAACAGTTAATGCAGTGATTTCAAGTCATTGAAATAAATATTCATGAAACTTGTGCTAATCTATTAATCATCCTAATGTTTCTCCAAGACAATGGAGAAATGGATTTAGAAGAAAACTTTGATGAAAGACGTGAATTTGTTTTTTGTATCTTGTTCTTGAAACTGAAAATGAGAACCTTAAAATTTCAATTCAAGAAGAATACCATCCTTTACATGCTCCATTGGAGGTAAATTTCGACCTCTCATGTGCTCAATTTGAGAGAAATAATCATAATGAGTTTAAAGATGGATTTAGAAAACATCCACTAGATGTACACAAGGATTTCATTCAATATAATCATGATTGAAATGTTGCAACAGGTTCTCAAATGCCAGAACCAGTTTATACCAAGCCACAAGAAGAATGTCTACATTGGATGAACGGAAGTAATGATAAAAGTCATCACTTTACATCAAAATTTTATGATGTTGATTGCTCATTTGAAGCAGAGTTTAATGAAGAATATATCTTCCAAGCATCAAAAGAAGGGAATTTTCAACAAGAGGTTCCATGGGTGGTATATTTTATTTCTGAAGAAAATGAAATTGTTGGTTAACAACAAAAGACAGTCTTACAGTTCTCCACAAATGCTCAACAATAATTTAGCTTTGCAAACTCACCATGGAAACATGGTAATTGCATGAAGGAACAATGCTTTTAATACATTTACAATCAATCAAGAATATTAGATGTGGTTGGGGATAAGAAGAAAGTGGAAAATATTTTCAAATGGGGAACTTCTCATCCAACCAAATATTTCAGCACACATGAGCAACTGAGAGTTGATTTTATTGAATCATGGTTCCAAAGCATTGTTGGTTAAGCAATGAAATCATATTTTGGGAAAATCTAGATCAATTTTACTTTATTAATCTTTGGGAATGCTCTTGACTCTTTGATAACATCCCTGATATATTCCCCAATTTGGGAGTTCATTCCATATATTAGTTGGATCCTTGAATGGTTCCATTGGAAATATACTTACACTTGAAAAGTGTCCTTTTCCTCCAAGTAGGACATGGTAGGTAGATATTGTTTGTGGGGAGAGGGGAGATTGGGAAATGACTTGGATATGAATGGGTCATGACTGGGCGACCAAAATTTTACCAAGTCATGAAATTTCCTAAGGAACAATAGCTAATATAAGATATACATAAGCTCCTTTACTTCACATGAATGATAAGGAAGGACTTTACATTATAAACACTATATGTTTCATCCACCACAACACATGTGGGACTAAAAAGGAAGGAGTTAAATCAAGGGATGAGAATGATCCATGAACCAGATCAATGGCTGCTAAGTAATGATATTCCAAAGATCATAACTCGTGATCCAAATGTTCATTTTGGGAAAGTGATACCTCATTGGAAAGGTAATTTGAAAAAAAAAATGAGACGGGTTTCAATGACTGAATTTGGCCATAATTCTTCCATAAATTAAAATATCGGTCAGCTCTTTTTTCATGACTTGCTGAGAAATCTATTAGCACCTTGACTTCCCAAGGCTATAAGTTGAGATCCAGAACTCCAAATTTCTCTCAAGACGACTCATTGGAAATATATAATGATGAATATTACTTCTAGAATGGTTTCCATGGCTGAAAATTCAATTGTAATTCTCATAAAATTAAAACATAGTCCACTTGTTTTTAGACAGTCAACTTCACATTTTGGAAATAAAAGTTCATTAAATAACTTTTATAAAAGGATGAAGTGGGTCCCATATTGGAGGGACAAATTTCAATGACTTAAATTCATTAAAGAGAATTCAATAAATATTTTTTTTAATTATTTACTCTTTATCCCAAAAAGAGGAAGCACGTGGGAACTTCTAGAAGAACAAAAACCCTAACTACTTTAAAGAAGCATTGAGACCAGATTTAAAATAAAGGGAGCACCATCAAGAAAGAAAGATTTTTTGGGTTCATATCATCAAGATAGCATTTTTCAACCATTAGTACACAACCAAATATCTCATCAATAAATACAGATCTCCATTTTTCTTGCTTCTCCTTCTTATACATAGATTCTCTCAAATCTTTGTGTTTGCATATCTTAGAATAAAATAAGGTTGAGTTTTTTAGTGTTTTTCCTTTTATTCTTCTAGGTCTCTTCCTAAAAATATCAATATCAGTATTTTACAGCCACACATATGAGTGATAAATGTAAGTCAGGATTGTCAATTTGATTCATGGAGGTTTGGTTCTTGCATTTGGTAAAATTTATTTTTGAGCATTAGTCAATTGGATTATTGAAATGTTGGTTTACATTTGTTGATCAAAGTTGGTACATACATATCCATCCTTCGAGTTTTTCCTTTTCTTCCAATGTTCCTTGTATATTCTTTACTTAGTCATTTTTCTCTTTCAAATGTGGGTTGTGGATCAGGCTACCATCAAGTTCCCAAGTCCGCAAAATCGCAAGTCTATACATAGTCACTTTTCATGAATCCAACACTTAGTTGTTTTTATGTGTTGCAGGAGTCATGTTGCGAGATTCTCATTGTGGGAGACCAATCCATCCTTGTCCCACAAATTTTCATGTCCCATAAAAGGGTTGTAATTAAGATGACCTTTTGTACCTCTGCGTCCTCCAAATTGCACTCTTTACCTTTTCATACTTATCCAATTTTCTTGATTGTGGATGTGGGACACCCTTTCCTCTCCACTTACCTTTTTCCCTCATTACTATGTCCCGAAACCCACAATCCTGTGTTCTCCAAAATTACCCATTCATTTTCATGACCCACATAATGGCCTCTTCTCATTTAGTCTATTTATCATTGCGTATGTGGGAGTCATCCTCTCTTAGTTTTTATATTCTCCATGTTTCAAGCCTTGCATACTCCAATCCCGCATTCACCATATTGCACTTTCCATTTCCTTTTTTGCACCTCTATACTTGATCATTTTTCATGTTCACTATTTTCCAACATCACATCACCATTCCTGATGGAATTTACTTCTTGTCCACCACGTCAGCCACCACTTTTGTGAACCTAATACCCTTATTAAAGTGGAAATGATTTTACAAATCTTTGTAATAAATTCTAAATCTTATCGTTCAAGCAAACAACTTTGAAATAAGAGTTATGGTGGTTAACAATGAAGGAAATAATTGTTAAATTTAATAAAGGGTTAATACGCCATTTTGTAAAAAAGTTATATCAACAATAGTGCCACCTATTCGTAAGAAGAGAAAGCAGTGTAAATATATTTCAAGTAGAACAAAGGAGTTGTATTGCAGAGACACACTTAACACTCTCGGATGAGAAGATCACAAGTTCTATTGGTTGCAATATTACAAGTGGTATTTGGATCTCCCTCTCGCCAAGAAGGAAACAAACCATGATCATATTTGAGGCATAGCGTTAGTCGATTGTGTGCATGAGGTGATAGACTTCAAAGAATTAGTTCTCTGGTGCACACAAAAATCTGATACATAAATAAGAATGATGATATTGAGGACACATTGCACCAATTGAGTATTGATTTAAGATAAATGGAGAATTTTTTATTTGACATAAAAACTAATCGCGAAATAATGGTTGCTTCGATGAGGGAGTACATATAAGAATGGTTAATAAAATCATTGGTCAAGATCACCATGGAAGATCAACATGAAATGGTTATAGTGGTCATGTCACCTTTAGAAAAACAACAACCATCTACAAAGTATGTATTAGCAGGAAAGTAAAAGGTTTGAATATGTCCATCGTAGTAAGTCAAGTAGAAACCTTATTCTTTTCTTTTCCATATTTCTTCTTTAGTCATTCGTCATTTTTCCTTTTTTGTTCCCAGCAACCCATGGAACCTAAGGTTAACCCTTGACTATTTTTCTTTTGTCTTACATGTCTCTCTTCCATTTTATGGTCCACACGAGCCCCATCCTAGTCCTATTTGAAGGACAAACACAATCTATTATATTTGTAACCCAAGACATTACTGTTATTTTATTTAAAGTCATATATTGTTTTTTGAGGTTCCCAGAGAACCAGTTTGAGACATAACATTATTAATTTCTCAATACTTTGAATTTAAACATGACATTTCATATGTCTGTCTATCAAAATATTTATTGGGTTCAATGAAATGATCATTTAGAGTTATATGTGGTCTATACATTCTTTCCCCTTTACTAAATATTGTGTTCTACTTTGATGAATGTTGTGAATGAAATATTATCTTATTTTAATGCATACTTTGTTGGTTTATAAATCTTATAACATAGTTTAAATATTTTATTTCTACAAGATACCTGGTCCTTTCTCAGGTATTCTTTGCATGTGAATATTTGTTTCAAGAATAAGTCTGGTCCTTTCTCAGATATGTTTATGTTCTTGTATGTTATTTTAAATAGAGGATTACCACCTGTTTAAAAGTGTAGGGGGTTTATCCTCATGAGTTTGACTTAAATACCATAAGACAATACAATATCTACAACATGTCATCATGACATCCAATACCCTAGGATAACATCTGAATTCATCACTCCCTCTGAAGAGGGGCTACGCCAATCTTGTCCCTGAAGTACTCAAACTTCGTCCTTAACAACAACTTTGTCAACAAATACAAAACCTGCTCATCGGTAGCCATATATTGGAGCCTCACTGCTCCCTTATGCACCATATCCATGATATTGTCATACTTGATTTCGATATTCTTATACCTATCATGAAACACCTGGTTCTATGAAAACTTTATACAATTCTAGTTTTCACACAAGATACATGTCGCCTCCATCACAATATCGAATAATCTAGTCAGCAATTTCCGAAGCCACACTACTTCACGAGTTGCTGCACATGATGCCACATACTTAGCCTCAACCATAATGAGTGCTACACATGACTTATTCTTACTGATCCATGAAATCATACCGAATCCCAAAGTGAAGCAACATCCCAATGTACTTTTCCGGTTTGCAACACTACCGGCCCAATCTGAATCTGAATATCCAAGTAGATTGATCTCATTGTCTACAACATACTTGTGCCCATAATCCACTGTACCTTTAAGGTACCTCATCACATGTTTTACTGCAATCAGATGAACTTGTTTGGGGTCAACCATGTACTGACTCAGGGTGTTCACAGAAAAACATATATCTAGTCATGTATTCATCAAATACATCAATGATACAATCATTTTCCTGTATAACATAGAATCCACAGCCTCTGAAGTCATATCATCCAACAAATTCATATTTGATTCCATTGGTGTATCCATCGGTTTATGGTCCAACACCCCGAACCTCTTCAAGATATCCACAACATATTTTCCCTGGCCAAGGAAGATCTCATATGTCATACTTCTAATTCCAAATATTAATGTATGAGACTAAGATCCTTCTTTTCAAACTCAGAGACCAACTCCCTCTACCACTGAAAACAAACCCTATTGTCTAATCTGCCTCACTAGTTTCTCCCTCTATGGCTAAGGAAAAATCCATACCCCAACCCTCTTGATTGGCTTCCTCTTCTATGAACCATGATTCTATCATGAATAACAGGCATGCATAGTTGTAGCCCAATCAACATATTAATGCAAAGAGTATTCAAAATAAAACACCATGTGCATCACTAGCTCCTCACGTCTTCTATAATTGCAGCAACAAATTTTACAGACAACTCTCTACGCAACAATAACATGTCCTCTTTTCCATTGTTCCCCCTTTCATATTTCCAAACGTGCCTTCACAAACTTAGACACCCGAATAAGGGTTCTTTCCATCTGAGAGGATTCTCTTTGCATTCCGAATTGGCTATACAATGGATTTGCATTGAATCGATCACCTATTTCCTAGCCATTGCTTCCAACGAAAAATTGCAGGTAATCCAAAACATGGAAACCATAGTTCTTCTCTTGTCTTTTGCCCAAGGTAATCATTCCAATATTACACTTTTCCATGTGCATTTCTCATGAATATCATTTGACATAAACATTCACCAGCGGTTCAATTGATCATGACACACTTAACAACGCCAAACAATTTGTATCATAACTGACGTTGACGATGCCAAAGAATTGAATCCAAGCAGATGCAAACACAAACCATGAACAAGGTTCGAATCCCAAAGCATTAATATGATAGTTTCACAACTCCTCTTTATCCCTGGCCTTCAAAACAATTTAGGCTATTATACCAAACTGATACCAAAATGATGCAGTGCTAACGTTGCCCACAATGTACAAGAAGGCAAGATGGAACCTAAAGGCTTACATTGCACGTATTGGATCATTGTTGGTATCATAACATAATCATGACAATATATTCTTGTATATGTAAGTTTTAAAACTGTGAAGTAAAGCAATGCATATAGATTCTTAAGCAAAACAGGATTTAATCAATGGCTCATTCACATAGTACACAGAGATTTATACAGGAAACCCTCAACTGGGAAAACCTTTCTTATATTCATTATCGAGAATTTCACCATTCACTATACAATATATACAATGTTCTTAGGTATTTCATAGATACCAAAACCCTAATCCCTAAAACCAGGATTGTTTTTAGTAAACCACTAAAAATAGCAAAATCCGCTAAAAATAGAAAAATCCACTAAAGAGGGATTGTCATAAACAGTTCTCGAATCTGACGTGCCCACACACACACATGCAAATAATATAACACATACCCAACATTCTCCCACTTGTTGTTTTTTTTGCATCCAGGGGTCCCAATATTATATAGTCAACAATCCAGGGCAACAATGTCCATTGTTACTCTACACCAGGAGAACTTTTCTGTGCTTACAGACTTTGTCAATGAAAATGAAAAAATCTTCAAAGTGTCAACCTTTTCCAGCAACACCTTCTTTTCCTCAACCATGTCTCTCACAAAGTGATATTGAACATCAATATGCTTTGTCTTCGAATGATAAGTTGGGTTCTTTGCCAGGAAGATTGCATTCTGACTGTCACAATCTAATCTCAATGCTTGTTGTACCAACCCAATACCCGAACACAATCTTTGTAACCATATTGCTTCCTTGCTTGCATGAGTGGCTGCCATGTATTCAGCTTTTGTAGTTGAGAGTGCCACTACAACCTGTATTTTGCTCATCCAACTGATTTCTCCTCCAAACAGGTTAAACACATACCCACTTGTAGATTTTCTACGATCCATATCTCCAACCCAGTCTGCATCAACAAAGCCATGTATACCCACCACTTTGTCCAATCCTGGTCTTCCTTGGTAGCACAATCCATAACTAGTAGTGCCACGAAGATACCTGAAGACCCTCTTTACTGATGTCCAATTCTCCTTCCCTGGTTTTGACATATACCTGCTCAAAACTCCCACTGCATGTGCAATGTCTGGTCTAGTACAGACCATTGCATACATCAAACTTCCAACTGCACTGGAATACAAAACATGGGACATGTCCTCTTCTTCTTCCTGTGTCTTGGGACACTGATCTGCAGATAAATTTACACCTATAGGAATAGGAACCTTGACCAGTTTACTTCCATGCATATTAAACCTCTGCAATATCATNTGCACGATCTCTTTTAATCTCCATTCCAATAATGAAGTTAGCAGCACCGAGATCCTTCATGTCAAATTTGGAGGATAGCTGTGATTTCACCTCCTTGATAACATCCATGTTATTTCCTACCAACAACATGTCATCAACATACAACACTACATAAATGAAGTGATTACCAACCTGCTTGGAATGTACACAGTGATCAACCTTGCTTCTCACAAATCCCAATCCAAGTATGTATGTGTCAAACTTTTGGTACCACATCCTAGGTGATTTATTCAGACCATATAGTGACTTCTTTAGCTTACAGACCAACTCTTTCTTTCCCTTCACTACAAATCCTTCTGGCTGCTTCATGTAGATTTCTTCTTCTAGATCCCCATGTAGGAATGTTGTCTTCACATCCATCTGTTCCACTTCAAGATCAAAAGCAACAACAATAGATAAAAGAAATATAATAGAAGTTAACTTAGCAACAGGAGAAAAAATCTCACCAAAGTCAATTCCCTCTACTTGGGAATAACCTTTTGCTACTAAACGAGCTGTGTATTTCTCCACTTTACATTGTGCATTAAACTTCTTCTTGAACAACCATTTGCTACCAAACGATTTTCTTCTAGATGGCAACTCAACTATATCCCATGCCTCATTCTTATCCAAGGCATACATTTCTTCAACCATGGCCTTCTTCCAGAGTTTACTATCCTTTGAATTCATTGTTTCCCTGACAGTTTTGGGATCATCATTAGTAATAGATAAAGAAAAATTGGAATGAAAATCAGGTGGATTATACCTTTCTGGTTGCCTTCTATATCTCACTGATCTCCTCAATATTGGGGTATGAGGTTCTTCTTCTTCTTCTTCCACTTCCTCTTCTTCAGATGATTCAGATTTTGCATCATCCAAATCAAGCTCTATTTTCTCAGGTTCGTCTTGCATTGGTAGGAATTCCTGTTTGGACACATCTCTTACCTCTCTTAAAACAACATCTCGACTGTAAACAGTTTTCTTGGTTTTTGGGTTCCAAAGCTTATAACCTTTCACACCATCTTTATAACCAATAAAGATACACTTTTCAACCTTTTTATCTAGCTTACTTCTATTTTCCTTTGGAACATGTACATAAGCATCACAACCAAACACTCTAATATGTTGAAGGGAGGGTTTATTTCTATACCATACCTCGTGTGGAGTTTTATCATCCAACACTGATGAAGGTGATCGATTGACCAGGTAACATGATATACCCACTGCCTCTGCCCAAAATTCTTGTCCTAACCCAGCACCGCTGAGCATGCTCCTTTATTTTTCCATCAGTGTCCTATTCATCCTTTATGCAACTCCATTCTACTAAGGAGTGTATGGAGTAGTATTCTACCTTTCTATACCACACTTCTTACAAAATTCTTCGAATTCATTTCCGCAGAATTCTCCACCATTATCT
Source organism: Picea mariana (assembly GCA_032191745.1). Classification (NCBI taxonomy): domain Eukaryota; kingdom Viridiplantae; phylum Streptophyta; class Pinopsida; order Pinales; family Pinaceae; genus Picea; species Picea mariana. The sequence goes on from JASDQU010101998.1 coordinate 346,295, forward strand.
GTTCTCAATACCTCTATTTTCTTCTTTGTCTGATTTTCTACCAGGGCCTTAAACTCTTTAAATTTATCAAATACCTCATATTTCTTTCTAAGAAAATAAATCCATGTGTTCCTTGAAAAATCATCTATGAATGAAACATAATACACAGATTTACCTATGGATGGAATAGGAACAGGTCCAAACACATCACTGTGTATCAACTCTAAGATCCCCTTTTCTCTTGTAGCACCAGATGGGAATCTTACTCGATCCCATTTACCATATATGTAATGTTCACAAAAATCAAAATCCAGAGTGCAATTAGACGTACCTTCAACCATACCTTTACCGTGTAGTGTTCGAAGGCCCTTTTCTCCAATATGCCCCAGTCTTTGATGCCACAACATGGTCTTCTTTTCTGGGACAATATTGGTCTTGTCTCCTTCATTTCTCTACTCAGGGACAACATAATTTTTACACCCATTAGTATAAGTGCTTCCCAACAACTTGTATAGAGTTCCACACTGAACTCCCCTCATCAACACCATTGCTCCTCGTACCATCTTGCAAGTGTTCTTTCCAAATATAGTATCCACTACTGCATCATCCAACTTGCTTACAGATATTAGGCTCTTGGAAAGTTTTGGACTGTGCAGAACCACAGGGAGAGTTCTAATCCTTCAATATTTTAGCAACAACTTAACCCTTCCATGTCCCATGATTTTTGTTGTCGAATCATCTCCTAGGAATACATCACCACCATCATATTTTTCATATTCAGAGAACCACTCCCTGTGAGGAGTCATATGGTGTGACACACCTGATTCGATCAACCATAAATCACGGTCTGCATGTGTACTTGTAGATGCTAGGTAAACATCACCTCCTTCTTCAGTGGATACTTTTGCCTCTGTGGAAGAGGTACTATCAGATCCCTTTTGTTTTTCAACCTTCTTAGACTTGCAATCTTTCTTATAATGCCTTGTTTTACCACACTTCCAACATTTCCTCAAATATTTTCCTGGAGACTTAGATATACCTGTAGATTTAGATCCCCACCCCGAAGACTTACCAGGGTTCCTGTCTTGGGTATGCCCTCTTACAAATAAAGCATATGTGATGTGACCATCCATGCTTTTTCGCCTCATCTCTTCAGATAACAAGGATGCAACTACATCCTCATACTTCAATGTAGATTGAGTCATACTACCTATTTCTACAACCAGATTATCCCAAGAGTCTGGAAAAGAACATAACAAAGTAATATACTTATATTCTTCTACAATCATAATATTAACAGAGCCAAGTTGACTTACCAGAGTATTAAAGGCATTTAGATGTTCTGTCACAGAATCTCCATCTTCCATCGTAAGATGACACAACTTCTTTTGAAGAAACAACTTGTTTACCAGGGACTTTGATTGATACAAATTCTCCAACTTATCCCATAGTTCCTTGGCTGTAGATTCTCCTGAGACATTCAACAACACCGAATCTACCAGGCAGAGTCGAATAGTACTCCTTTCTCTTCTGTCCAACTTCTCCCAATCTTCCTTTGACATACCAGTAGGTGGTGTACTAGTAGTTTGTGCACTAGTAGTTTGTGTACCAGTCGTCTGTGTGCCAGTAGGCTTCGTACCGGTAGGCTATGTACTAGGATCCACAACAATCCATTGTTCTTTGTCTACAAGAAGGTCCTCCATCTTCAGCTTCCATAGCTCAAAGTTTTTACCATTGAACTTCTCTATCTAGATTCTAGAAGAATTCACCATTCCTCTTTCTGCACTCAAATCACCACTGCAAAATCTCCCACTAAACCCAGGTTTATCATGGACCCAAGATAAACTTGATCTATCAAGACCGAGCCAAACCCTCAACAAAAAAGGCGTCCCTCTGAAGCCAAAAATGAGCTCTGATACCATATGTAAGTTTTAAACCTGTGAAGTAAAGCAATGCATATAGATTCTTAAGCAAAACAAGATTTAATCAATGGCTCATTCACATAGTACATAGATATTTATACAGGAAACCCTCAACTGGGAAAACCTTTCTTATATTCATTATCGGGAATTTCACCATTCACTATACAATATATACAATGTTTTTAGGTATTCCGTAGGTACCAAAACCGTAATCCCTAAAACCAAGATTATTTTTAGTAAACTGCTAAAAATAGAAAATTCGCTAAAAATAGAAAAATCCACTAAAGAGGGATCGTCAGACGTAGTTGTCAAATATGACGCGCCCACACACACACATGCAAAGAATATAACACATACCCAACAATATAGGCCTCTCTCATAGGCCTCTCTAGCATATTAATTCACACGATATTGTCGTCAAAGGCATTCTCATTTCACATTATACAAATTCCTTCCACAACATTCTCATGATCATAAACCCACTAGTATTTTATCAATATGCAATGTCATCATCTGTGTTGGAGGATTTGAAACAATGTCATATTATTTCTCTTCTTCATGGTAATGTCTTTACTTGGATATTTTGAAATGATGCCATCGGTCATTTTCATCGCTATCAGCACCACATGGTGCACATAGTCACATCCAAAATTAAATAGATTTAAAATTTCAAATCCCATTATGCCCCACCTATGATCACCTAATCGATCTGATCCCATAAGTTTTCACATCATCATTCAATGTTTTAATTCTTAATATTTTACTAACTCACTATGTAGATTCCTTATCTCTATTATCCTTGCCTCAAAAAGATGAGACATCGTCATTGAAAAGACTGTGTGCACTGAGACCCAATTCTATTGTTGAAACCATCGATTAAATAAATTGCTTAAAATACAATACTTCGGTGGATCCTTCTACTTGGCAGCTCCACCATTTTGGCAACTCAATGGAAATGTCCCACAAATTTATGTAGAGGTTGTCTTTTGGTATCATTATATCTCCACCAACTTTGACAACTCCACAACAAGAAACCAAGCCTATGATATTTTAAATAAAGTCATAGACGTGCATAAGATCATGGGCACTATCGGGGCCCTAAGATTTAAGGATTTCCACAGTGCACAAATCAGGGCCGTCGTCATCACATTTCTCTATGTATATTTTCTGGACACCATGGACCATTCTATTTCAAACCATTTGTTCTCCAGATTAAAGATGGGAGGAGGAGCACTCGATAATTCATTTGGATTCTTCACTTTCCAAATGGAATGAAGCTCAAAGAAAATATTGAGTATTATACTCAATGCCAATGTTGTAAGATCACTCCCCACAATAGTAGAGCCTGAATGGTCCATTCCTGGAAGAAAATAAGCCATGACCACACACATCATAAGTCTTCTGCTATCAATTACCAACTGATTTTTAACCAAAACAACCACCACCTCTTTTGTTTTGTAGTTTCTTCCTGAATATACACCGATATGTGAATAATTAGTAAAAGAGAGAAATTGAATAATAAAGGCATCGAGAACAAGAGCATGTCCTAGAATTCAAATAGCCCTCCTCTTCCACGCCTTCCACACATCCCATAAGTTAAAATAAATTACTCGAACTAACCAAATGCACCAGGCTACCAGATCTTTTTCCCTGGGAAGAATTATAAAGTGCACTTCATTTTACATATTTATTACACCCAAGGAGTTTCTTCAACGAGGGCATATCCATTGGACTTTGAATATATGACGATGGGATTTCCGTTTCTGAGTCCATATTTATAGTCGGTGGCTTCAGATTTTGGGCATGTAGCCAACTTTGTAGCGGTGGGTGCCACTCCTCACGACATCAATTCCTTCATTGCTCCCATCTCTCTCATTGTTCAAATCAATCCCACCGAATCCAAATGCAAGATATCTCTCTTATTTTCTCAGGCCCTCCTGCGAGGGAGTTATGCCTAGTCACGCTCTGATACCATGTTGATTTTTCAAGAGAGATGATATTGTGTGTGTGTGTATATATATATATATATATATATATATATATATATAATTTAATATGCAAAAGTATCACAACTGAAAGATAAATATCCACGGAACAACAAGATATATCCTCAGGGACACCCTCAAGGGGGGAGAAAACCCTGCAAACTTTCCTCAGTATAGATTCCTCCAACATGTACAATGTCATACAATGCTCTTTCATGAAATCAAGACCAAAGAGACCTAGACACGAACCAAGAATACCCTCCTAGATTAGTGCACACTACTCTCTTGTATTTATATTCAATGAGTGATCAAAATGACTCGATATAACCTATATTTATACTCTAAAAGACCTAAAAGACATGACTTATCAATAAACCCTTTTATAATTACACTTAGGAATAACCAATACAATTACACTTAGGAATAACTTCCTAAATTACATAAAATATCAACAAAATCAACCAATCCCAAGTAAAAATTGGATTAAGAGATCAAAGAAGTATCCTGCAACAATTATATGACCTAACAATCACAACAACAAGAAGTCATGTAGAACTAGAGATAAATTGGGAAGTTATTTCCCAAGAGGAAGAAAGATAAATAGCCTTGAGACTGTTCGACAACACATGTATTCCAACAGAGGATGAACACCTTCAGTAACTACTCACATAACCAGATCAAAGATCAACACACCGATGTTTTCATGTGGTAAAACCCCTATGGGGAAACATCCATGGCCCCAGCCAACGTGGCCACTTGGAGCAGTTTATTAATGCAAAGAAAAAGATTACAGAAAGATTTTACAAGAGAGTTTCTCACAATCAATCGTTGGCAAATGACCCTCCATGCTATTTAAATAGAGATCATAGACCAATCGGGTGTTAAGCCATGGATCAATGGCCATTAAGATCGAGGAGAGTATGAACCGTCGGATCACTCTATGTTGGGAACATATCGTGACCGTCAGATTTCCTAACTACAAATGCATACTAATGCATACTAAATAAACACACTTTTACCTTATGACATATTAGACCAAGTAGATCTTAACTAACTCCTAAGTGTCTAAATATCCTAACATCCCCCCTTAAGAACAACTTGGGATAGGATTGAAGGATTTACAATAATGACACAATAGGAGAAGGAAGGAGGCATTAGAGCCTATCCCCCCTTAATGAAAACTTCCTGAACTCCTAACATAGATCGAAGTTTGGAAAACTTCACTTTTGTAAGAGACTTTGTGAAAATGTTTGCAACTTGATCTTCTGTAGGGAAAAAGAGCACTTCAATAACTTGATCATGAATGAGATTTCTGATGTAGTGCATGTGTAGATCGATGTGTTTGCTATGCTGATGTTGAACTGGGTCTTTGGCGAGCTTGATGGCACTCTGATTGTCACACCAAAGGTTGGTCGGATGATGGTGCTGGAATCTAAACTCTGAAAGGATCTGTCGAAGCCACAAGGCTTCCTGACTTGCATTTACCGCTGCTCAGTACTCTGCTTCTGTTGAAGAAAGTGCAATAGCCTGTTGTTTATTACAGGCCCAAGTGACAGGTCCTGAACCAAGGCTAAAAACATAACCTGTAGTAGACTTCCGATCATCGGGGTCGCCAGCCCAATCTGAATCAGTGAAACCAACCAATAAGGGAGTCCCCCCTGAACTGTAATGTATCCCAAACTGAACTGTACCACGAACTTAGCGAAGTATCCTTTTAGCTTCTTTCCAATGGCTTTCATGGGGTGTTTGCATATATCGGGCAACAAGACCAACAACAAAGGAAAGATCAGTATGGGTATGAGTCAAGTATAAGAGGCTACCAACTAACTGACGATACAGGGTGGCATCAACTTCGGGAGAAGTACATGTGGCAGAAATCTTGACTCTAGACTAGAAGGGAGAAGGGCTTGGTTTGCAATCGTCCATGTGAAAGCGACGAAGAAGGTCACAAGCATACTTAGACTGGGAAAGAAAAATTCCTTCATTGGTTTGCAAAACTTGGAGGCCAAGGAAATAGTGCAAAAAGCCTAA
>JASDQU010101998.1:352285-389178 GCA_032191745.1 Picea mariana
AGGACAAGGATGATGAGATGGCTTCCTACTTTCTTGGTATAGACATTAGGATCAGAATGACATCTAGAGAATCTAGTGGCAATAAGAAAGCTATCCATTTTGGCATACCAAGCTCAGGGAGCTTGCTTGAGACCATAAAGAGATTTCTTGAGGCGACAAACAAGGCTAGAGTCATTCTGGACATAGCCAGGAGGTTGTTCCATGTAGATTTCTTCTTTCAAATCGCCATGCAAGAAGGCAGATTTAACATCCATCTAATGGACCTCCCATTTATGTGAGGTGGCAAGGGAAAGAACAAGGTGGATGGAATTCATTTTGGCTATAGGGGAAAAGGTTTCATTATAGTCAATGCCTTCAACTTGGGAAAATCCTTTGGCAACTAATTGAGCCTTGTGTCTTTCAACACTTTCATCTGATGCATACTTAGTTCTATATACCCATTTGCATCTAACAAGTTTTCTTCCTTTTGGAAGAGGTACAAGATCCCAAGTATCATTTTCCATTAAAGAACGATACTCTTCATTCATTGTTGTATCCCAATCTGGATTACTTGAAGCTTCTGCAAATGTCTCTAGATCATGAGTTTCTGAAACTTGAGCCAAAAGAGAAGAGGCTCACTGGAACTGTGAACGTGTCTGACGCTGATCTGAAGGACCACCGACAAGATCACCAGCTGCTTCTCGTGTTGAACGAGCCCATCTAGGAAGTAGTGGATCTAGTGCTTGTTCAGGTTCAAAGGACTCATCTGGAGGAATGTCAGCAGGCAGAGGTGGATTTTCATCCTCACTTTCATCATCTGAAGAAGAATCTAGAATAGGAACAGAAGAAGGCACAATTGTTGAAGATGGCTCACAGGCCGAAGAAGGCACAACCACCGAATTAGGCTCGCAGGCCAAGAGATTTTCATCAAATTTAACATCTCTTCTAAGAATAGTTTCATTACAATGTGGTTGAAGAAGTCTATAACCTTTGACATCTTCATAATAACCAACAAATATACACTTCTCACTTTTAGGCCGCAATGCTTTCCTTTTCTCATCAGGAATGTGAGCCCATGCTATACTGCCAAATACATGGAAGTGACTTACATCTGGTTTAATTTTAGTCCAAGCTTCTTCCGGTGTTATATTTTTAAGAGCCTTTGTGGGAGTGCGATTGACTATGTAATTTGCACAGTTGATTGCTTCTGCCCAATACTGTAGACTTAATCCCTTAGATTGGATCATACAATTAACCATTTCTTTTAATGTGCAGTTCTTTCTCTCAGCAACACCATTTTGTTGTGGTGTAGATGGAATAGTGTGTTGCATTTGGATGCCCTGTGTAGTGTAGTAACTTGTAAAATTATTGTTCACATATTCGCCTCCATTATCTGTTCTTAACCTTTGAATTTAATGTCCAGATTGCTTTTCTACAAGGGCCTTGTAGGCCAAAAACTTGTCAAAAACTTCACTTTTGAGTTTTAAGAAGTAAACCCAAGTACGTTTGGAAAAGTCATCAATAAAAGTTAAGAAATACTTGCACCCAGAAAAAGAAGGAGAAGAAAGTGGACCACACAAATCACCGTGAACAAGCTGCAAAGGACCCAAGGTGTGCCAAGAGGCACGTTTGTCAAAACTGTCCTGATGATGTTTTCCGAGAACACAACCGGCACAAACACCATCTCTGCATGAAACAAGAGGAAGACTAGTCACCATCTGTTGATTACATAGTTGCTGCAATGAGGGATAGTTTAGATGACCAAACCACTCATGCCAAAGTTTGCTCAAGTCATCTCTATGAGAAACAAAAACTGATGAAAAAGCCAATGACCCAAAGTTGTCAAACTTGTACAACCTGGTAATATCATCAACAATTTCAGTTGCAAGAACATGCTTAGGATCTTTTAGATCCTTGATTACAACTTGGTGAGGTGAAAACTCAATGGTTTTACCTTCACCTGAATGAGTGATTTGATATACTAATAGAAGGTTACAAGAAATATTTTGAACACATAATACATCATTGAAATGACCTTTTTCTACCTGAATTGTTCCAGATCCTACAACACTAAGATATCTATCATTACCAACAAATATTTCCTTGGTGTTACATTCATTTAGAGTAGAAAATATGGCTTTATCCTTAGCCATATGATAAGATGCTCCTGAATCAATAAGCCACTCATTAGAAGAAGAAGTAGTAGTAGAAGTTGTATTGAAGGAAAAACCAGAAGCAGAAAGTGCATGTCCATGAGAAGAAGAAGAAGAAGAAGAAGAATCAATACTGATGTTGTGCTTCTTCATCGCTGCTTCTAAGGCTGCCATCTTCTTGAAACATTTGGACTCATCATGACCATCTTTATTACAAAAGTTGCAATGTTTGTTAGTATTCTTACTTTTATATTTTGATCCTTTGTCACCATTAGGAGCTGAAGCTATCTGAGCGGGTTTGGGACCCTTAGGTTGTTTGTTGTTGTAGCGAGGATGTTGCTTCTTGGGATACTTGGGTTTATCTTTCTGCTGGGCAACTAAGGCTTTTCTTGAGGTACCTGCAGTGTTGATCACTCCAAGTTGTACAAGCTTATCTTCCTCTCTAATCAAAGAAGTACAAAAGGACTCAAGAGTGGGTTGCACATAAGCTTTTCCTAGAGCCTCTTTCATGGCATAAAAGGTAGATACAAACACAGAATATGCACTACCTAGCTTAGAAAGAATAATATATATGCAATGCTCTTCCTTCATTACTATCTTACATTCTTCACATAAAATTCTGAGTGTTTTAAACTTAGATATATAGTCTCCAAGGCAAGAAAAATCACTTGGACTCAAGGTCAGTATTTGAGTTTCTAACTATTGTGCTCGAATAATATTGAGTTTACCAAACACAGATTCAATCGTGTTCCAAGCTTCTTCGGGGTTATCAATTCCTTGAAGGTGGTACCTTAAATCAGGAGAGATGGACATTCTGATTAGTCCACGTGCTTCGTCATTCCTATTATCCCATTTGGTTTTCTTATCATCATCAGTGGGGGTTGTTTCCTTTCTCAAGGTAATCCGATACATGCCTTTACTTCTTAATAAATCTTCCATATGGGATCTCCATTGGAAGTAGTTGTTGCTGGTAAGCACGACAATACTTGTAGAAGCCATATTAAATATGCAAATAATGTGGATTTAAAAATTGAAACTAATGATCTGGATGGCAATATCTTGAAAAGTTACGGTTTAAAAAAAAACGGCACTAAAAATGGACTTCCGATGTGAGAGTTATGCCCTTTTAAAAAAAAGGCATAAACAGTAACCAAATAACCATGTGATAGTGTAAGCTACTTTATGAAGTGACCCACTTTTATAAAGAGAAGTGGGGATCACTTTTACAATGAAGCTACCTTATAACATAAAAGTTGCATGTAAAATAAATAACTTTAAAAGAAATATAAAGCTACTTATAGTGATTCACTTTTATACTTGAAGTGAAATGCACTTCACAATTTTTAGCATGAACTTTTTCAAAAAAAGTAACAAAAGAGAGACTTGAACTCAAGACCTCTTACTTAATAAGGAAAGTTTTAACCAAATGGTCTAGCAAAACATATTGTAATGTTCAGAAGGAGGATTGTTGTTGTTGTTGTTATTGTTGTTGAAGACGGCCTTGGAGTGCATGCTCCAAAAAAACTCTTTTCACACAAGAAAAAAATTTCGCTTCTTGATGACAACAAGGGTTAGATCTCGGTTAGCTTACCCGGAAGATGCACCTTTTCCTATCTGTTTCTAATTTTCCAAGATCGCACAAGGCGCAGGGAAAAGAGCATATGCATATCTAAAAGAGTAGCAACCCGGAAATAAAAAATTACAAACCGAAATAAAATCAAAACTTTGCAAAAAGTTAAAAAAAAATGTGTATTCAGACTTTATACCTCCAGATCTGATTGTAATGGTCGTATCTTGGGCAAACAAAAACCTTTTCGAGTGAAACGAAAAATTTTCCTAAATGAAATGAGTGCTCCAGACACAATGGAACAGTCCTCTCAGCCTAGAAATGTATGAAAATGCCAGAAAATGGAGATGAGGCAACTCGGCTTCACGATCTCGATCTATAACATGAGCGGGTCTTCGAACAGGCTCTGATACCATGTTCGACAACACAAGTATTCCAATAGAGGATGAACACCTTCAGTAACCACTCACATAACCAGATCAAAAATCAACACACCGATGTTTTCACGTGGTAAAACCCCTACGGGGAAACATCCACAGCCCCAACCAACGCAGCCACATGGAGTAGTTTATTAATGCAAAGAAAAAGATTACAGAGAGATTTTACAAGAGAGTTTCTCACAATTGATCATCGGCAAATGACCTTCCATTCTCTTTAAATAGAGATCATGGACCAATCTGGTGTTAAGCCACAGATCAATGGCCGTTAAGATCGAGGAGAGTATGAACCGTCAGATCACTCTATGTCGGGAACATATCATGACCGTCGGATTTCCTAACTACAAATGCATACTAAAGAAACACACTTTTACCTAACGACATATTAGACTAATTAGATCTTAACTAACTCCTAAGTGTTTAAATATCCTAACAGAGACAAAGAAGAATTTCATAAATATAAGAAAAGTTGGAATCATACAAGGGTCCATTAAGAAGAAGCAAAAGTAAGAAGCTTATGACTGACAAAGTTTCCCAAAGTTCAAAATCCGAAACAAGTGAGATACTAATCATGGGTGATCAAGAAGAACAAAGAAACATAATTCCTAATGAAGAAAGAGAAAGAAATGAAATACAAAGAAACCCAAGAAGAAGGGATAGGTCCAACCCACTCAATTTACATGCAGAACAACACACATTTCCAACCTTGTCTCAAGTAGTTTTCCCTATATTTTCAGGTGATGGGATAATGGATCCAAAAATACATAGGGATCAGTTTTTAAGTGTTTGTGATATTCATTTTATTGAACATGATGATGTAATGGTGAGGGTCTTTCTGCAAACTTTGACAGTTCTAGCCTATGAATGGCATATTTCCCTCCCAGCTCAATCAATTAGTTCATTGGATGATTTAGAAAGTATGTTCATGATTATGTATGTACAACCTATTGCATACCATACTATCCTTACTCAACTTACCCAAATCCATCTTAAAAAGGGAGAAATAATAAAGGATTTTCACTTATGATTCTTTAAGACACTGAACCAAATCCCAAAATCCCAACACCCAAATGATCCTATTATATTCGGTTGTTATAACAATTACATGCTTTCAAATAAGAGCTTCACAAACAAATGACTTGAATGAGGCAATCCAGAAGGCAACAAAAATGGAAGAATACATGTTAGAGACTAATGTTGATCGTGAGATGATTCTTGGAAAAGTACAAAGAAAAATGACCAGTCTATTAATAGCACCTCAAGGACCATCTATTCTAGAAGTTCTGAAAAATGGGAAACTGGGGGAGGAATTCTCCAAGGAGTTACCCCTATGTGAGAAATGATCCTGGAGCTGCCCAGGAAACAAGACAAAAATAGAGATGACTAAAATGATTAGAACAATTACACAAATGCATAATGATACAACTAGACTCAAGAGAGGTGAGAAACTCATTCCACCTAATCCAAATATGAGAGATCCATTACTTGACCATAGAATAACAAATGATAGAATTGAAGAACATAGACCAATATAATCTGGAGTTCCAAATCCAAATGATGTTGTGCTAGAAGAAATTGTAGAAGAGGAAAACTTTGAAAATTTTGATCAAGAAATGGGTATTAACCAAGAAGAAGTTTTGGAATCGGTACAAATGGATGAAGGTACATCATCTTTTTAAATTTTTTATGAGTGAGAGGATCCTGAGTATTCACAAGACAATGTTGTTTAGACCATAACACAAGTAAATAAATTTAGAAAAAGGGAACAATCTGAAAAAGAAAAAGCAAAATATAATGCTCCAGAAACAGTAAAACAACAACTAGTTGTTAATCAAACAAAGACTCCACTGTAAATCAATTATAATGTAGTTGATGAGTTAGCTAAGCTATGGATTAATTTACCATTCATGGAGGTATTCAAGATACCTCAAAAAAGGGAGAATCTTTTGAAGATATTGATGATAGAAATTCAAGAATAGAGGTAGCTATGGTGAATACAAGGCACCGACATAATATTACATCAGTAAGGCCAAGGGGCAAAGTCCCACCATTTTAGATATCTTTAGAAAATCATGATTTCACACTACACAATTGTCTAGTGGATAGTGGAGCCACTAACAATATCAAGTGACTATCAGTAATGGAAGCTCTTGGAATGGAATGTAAGAAATACTATGAAACTAGCAAAATCATATATGTCATTGATTCAAGAAAAGTATCACCTTATGGTGAAATTAAATATTTTTGTGCAAGTGAAACACCTCATATTACAACAATATTTACTATCATAGTGGTTGATTTGCCTCCAACATATGGTGTTTTCTTGGGAAGAGATTGGTTCTCATTAATTGGAGGGTATATAATGAATGATGGAAGTTGCATGATGCTTCCAAATAAATATGGAACAGTGATCAGAGTTCCTTGAGAGAACATAAAGCCAATATCATTCAAGAAGAAATAAATTGAAATGATGAAAAATTATGTCTATGTTGGAATTGGAAATTATGTTGTTTTTAGTACATAACAAATAAATCCACTTAAGCAAGATGAAGAAAGTTCTTTCCAAGGTTTTTGGAAAATGTCATTTGATGGTATTTGTTATAAGTATGGAACTGGAGTTGGTATTGTTTTTAAAATTCCTCAATCTAGTATATATCCACATGCTATAAAATTAGAATTCCCTTGTACCAACAATGAATTTGAATATGAAGCATTAATCCAAGAACTGGTGTGTGCCCTTAAAATGAAAGTAGAAAACATGGTGGTGATTGGTGATTCAAAGTTGGTTATCAACCATATCAGGAAAAATATAGAATAAAGAAAGAAAAACTAAAACATTATGCAAGAAGAGTATGGGAACTCATGGATTCATTTAACTCTTTTAATATCTCTTTTATTCCTAAAGAAAAGAATAAAAAAGTTGATTCATTTGCAGTAGTTGCATCTCTCTTTGATTCAAAGGATTCTCAAAATCAAAGTACAATTCATGTCAAGATAATTTTTAGGCCTTCAGTACCTGATAATCAAGAGTATTGGCAAGTTTTTGAAAATGATGAACATATTTCAAACTTTCTCACCGATAATTAATCAACATTTCCAAATGATCCAGGAGGATATAGAATGCTAAAAAATTGACAAACTCAAATGTTGATGAAAATGACTTCATTGCATAGAAATTGACGAGATCTTTCCAATGCAATTTGAATGGACTCAAACATACATCGTATGAAGAAGTTATGATGTTCTGAAGATTTTGACCAACATGCAAAAATTCAAATAGGGAAAGACACATGGCAGCCCCATAAGACAACACATGGATTGTATGGATGCCACGTGGAATCACTGAAAGGATGACACATGGAAGTACATAAGGATGATGTGGCATCACTACAAGTATGACATGTGTCACTACGGATGATAGGTGGTAGTACGATGTTGACATGGCAGGTGATAGGTGGCAGTATAGAAAACTAACGTGGCATACATGTGGCAAGTGACTAGACAACTGACGTGGTTGTACGGTGTTGATTGGATGCTGAGGTGGCAGATGACACAAGCAGGATGACTATGCACTGACATGGCGTTGACCTGCAACAGGTGGAACAATCAGATGATTCCATGTGGAATCCTCCTATTGGCCAATATTGGCTAAGGGGTATCAAAATTGGTTGGGTCAAAGGGAATCGAGCCACCAACCTCCTCACAATGAGACAATGACTTTAACTAAGTGTTGAACCATATGGGCTACCATGTCAATTGTAAAGTATGTTGGGATTTAATATATTAAAGTTTATGTTGTAACAACCACCAAATAAAGGGGGGTCCATTGATTGGAACCTGCAACCTTCGCCTACCCATTCTCTTAACTAACTACCACATAAATAATGCACCAATTGTTGGTGCTTGATATAGCCTATGGGAATATTTGTAATTAAATTAAATTTAATTTCCCATCCGATCATATAGGGGGTCGGGTGGGGTTCGACCCCTCGAATTCCCTAATATAAACCAAGCGCCTAACCTTTGTACAAGAAGCATGGGAATGCATGCCAAGAGTGGGAATTTGTAAATTTCCCAAGCCAAGATGCCAAGAAAATCATGTTTTTGCATGATTTTTAAATTGTTTCTGGTTGTGGCATTTCGTCAAACAATTTGTTGATTTACTTATGTTTGAGTGTTTACTTGTAGGTTGACCTCTTAAATTCGGCCTTAGGGTTTATATCTAGTTATCACACATATATCTGAATCTATAACCAATGGAAATACAAGAGACACCAAATATGGAACCAATAACAAAGATCTGACCTTTATTAATATAATGAGCAAGAACCTGATACAAAAATGATGTAGATATGGAATGATCAACAGATGGGTCCAATAACATAATATAAGCTGCTACAAAATGATCCCAGGAAGAAGATGAAAGCCTCCAGAGGCTGAATACACAATGAAGACCAATACAAGAGAGATCTGGGTCGTATGAAGTGCCAAACCCCAAGATGGATGATGCTACGCCCTGCTGGAACACTGAAGACCCTTAACAATTCGGCCCTACTGCCAAAGACCACCAAACCCTCTGATGAATATGCCAAATTGTAGATCGTCCCAATACAATACCCCGGGTAAAGTCTCAGGTGGATCGGTGAAGAGATGATCCACTAAATGAATAACCCTTTGTTGGACTTGCGCCCCAATGGATGGATGAAACCCTAAATAATTAAACCTCCCTCCTAGAGGCCTTCAAATGCTCCATAAAATCACTGAAATGATAGATCGGGGCCCGATTACCTCACTGGTGAAGTCCCAAGCGAAATGGTGAAGTTTTGATCTATCAAATGACTGAAATCACTTTTTGAAGTGTTCTCCTCTCCTCCAATTCGTCCAATGCATCTAGTAAATAAAATTGCACATAAAAATCCTCCGGAATGCACTAGATCTAATGGCCAAGACCCTGCAATGAAAACCCAGGTGCTAGAATCCCCAGAAGCCCTGCCAATCTCATGGAATGAACTTCCCTCAATGAATTATATGCCCCCCTTGCTGGAAACCCCCAATGGTGTGCCCTCTCTCTTCTTGTGCATGTGGCTGGTGTAGAACCCTCCTGCAACTGAGTATATTTGAACTAGAGTGGTGTGGGGGAGTATTTCATCCTCGATACCAAGCTTGGTACAAGCTATGTGGAATATTTCACCGTTGAATCGTCCTCTAGGGTTTGTTAAGTCAAAACCCTCAAAAACCCCAAGGTATGGGATCACTAGCTAGAAGCCAGGTATCAAAATATAATCATACATGAATGAGAGAATAGAATTTTATACTTCCTTCTCACCTTGTCCCTCCAAAGTAACTTTTACTTTATTAATTATGAATTAATTAATTAATTAACCTTTTTACCTCTGAAAAACACCTTATCTCTCCTTGTGGCTTCCCTGGACACTGAAATTCACTTCTCATCATCCTATCCTGTAGTGATGTTCCTCCCAATTCCAATGAGCTATTACACTGAGAGGTTCCTCCAAGTATTGTGCCCAAAATGACCTCTTCAGTGAATTTAATTAATCTATAGCTCAAAATACTCAAAATCATGGAAATCGTCAGAATGCAACGGAACCAAAGCCAATCTATGCGGAATGGATCATAATGATGAAATAGGATGAGCGATGCAAGCCAGAACCCAAAATATCCCTCAATAGCTCATGTACTCACTATAATCTCCATCTTGCTACCCTGGTCATGATAACACCCTGTAACACCCTGATGTCCCAAAGTGGGGACATTACATAATTGCATTGATTTGGGTGCCAAGAACTCGAAGTGAGTTCTATTGTCTCCAAGTTCATGCCAAAGGGGGTCTTTGGGAACATGTTCAGAACATAGTTGAGTTTATACTTGTTCTTCTCATAATTTGAAGATGAATTCGGTGGTGACCTATTGTTATAGCAAGATTTGCCTCACCCAATGCAATCTTGCAAAGAAGGCCTTTTTTCCATTTCCCCATGCAGACTTATCTTCCCTGTTTATAAAATCCAAAGCCAAAAATAAATATTTTTCCACATGTATGCATCTTACCTACTATACAACATGTGTATATGTAGGCTACTCCACTACAACCCGCGTACATCGGGATTTGTGCCAAAAAATGAAAATTAATGTTGGGTTTCCATGTCATGACAAGATATCTATGATCATTGGCCTTCCATATACTAGAAACGTTCCAACTCATTCGGTCAGTTCCATTTTGAAGGTTATAAATGGGCCAATTCTGAGCAATGGAAAGAGGAGAAAGAATTCAACTTTGAGAGAAAAGTTACTTGGGAGAAATTATTTACTTCATATTGAGTCTACATCCCTTTGTCATTTAAGTCTGAAAAAAGTGTTCAACCTCCAAGCTCTTCCCCTATTGATTGAGAACCTCATTGTTTCTCTCTTATGATATTTCCTTAGGTGGATGATTGAAGTGGTGGAGGCCCAACTGGAAGGAACTTAGTTTCTCGGTTCTGAACCGTGCTGACACGAACGTCTGTAACATTTTCACTTCTGCAGATCATTTATTAATAGAAATGCTCTTTTCCCGTCCAATTGATATCTTGAAAATATCTTGAATTATTATTCCATGGGCGTATTTGTCATATTTATTAATGGATTATGCTATTGAATGTGTTAACATTATATAATATCACCATATTCTTTCTTTTCTTGGTTGTTGAGGACTAGTTGCAGGTATATTTCTTTGGGTCGAGTGCTCAATGGTGGACTTCATCGAACCTCTGGACGAGGTAGGCCTTTTATCTTGTCTTGCTAGCATATTTGTTTGTATAACATACTTGAGAAGAGATTTGATTTCTGCAGTCATTTCCATCTGTTGTTGTTTACCCTAGCCATAGAGATATTTTCCTTGTAACACCTATGTTTCTAGGGTTGAGAAGCATATAAGAAAGTCATTGTAAAAAACACAAGTTCGAGTCATTATTGTATCAAGCATTTGAGCATAAATAGAGAGGTCTCTCATTTTGAAGCAGACCCAAAGATGTAGCCCAAGATGGGTGAACTCCATTATCAACTTGTGTAATGTGCTTTGATCTTTGTTGTTAATATTTCTCTCATTTTTCAGCATGTTTCTTTTTGCAAGTTATTATCAATTAATGAAGTTTACGGATAAGTAAGGGAATTCACATGTTTTATTTGCAAGTAGTCAAGATGATCATAATTTTTGAATCAGGTTGGATGTTAATGTAAGATTGAGAATCAATTTGAAATATAAGGATTTTCAGATGAAGTTGGTATCAGAGATGGTTTGATAGGTATTTGCAAGTGAATGCTTATGAGACCAAAATTCAAGCTAGGTGAAGGAATGCTTGAATACTCCTTGTTTGAGAGCACAAATATCTTTGTTGCAAACGTCCACCATGAGAAAAGAACTAATGAAATTGAAGCTTCAAAAAGACATGACTGACAGATTCAAAAGGAGAACTCTGAATTGAAAATGTAGATACAATACCTTGAGGATGAGAAGCAAGAGCTTCAAGACTGGTTGGTATGCCATGAAAATGATCCATCGTGTTCTTTTTCTTCCCATCACGGTGAAAATGATTATTTTAATGAATTTAAGGAGCATACTTATGGTATTGGATTTAAGCTACTAACCAAGATGGGATATGAGGGAAAATTTCTTGGCATCAATGGACAAGGAATGATTAATCCCATACAAGCAGAGGGAAGACATCGTTATGAAGGATTGCTATATGGAAAATAAGTAGATGGAGAATACTATAAGACAAATGAAGTAAGGGAAGCTTCAAATTAAGAGGTTTAGATACTTCATAATCCATTAGTTATACCATAACAACCTTCCAGCCCTAGGAAATGCACCGAATGCGAAGCATATCCAAAAACATGTGAGCATTCCAAGGAAGGAATGAAGAAATTTTCCACTTGTGAGACTGACATAAAGGGAATTCCTAAAAGGTTTGCTAATCATATCAATGTTTTCCTTAATTGTGGGAAGAATGGTCCAGTAACACGAAACTTATGGTCAATGTATCCATGTATTTTTTGTAGATTTAATAACCATTATATGGAAAAATGTTGGAAGAAAAAATCCTTGCAAGAGAAGTCAACCAAGAAGGAGGCAAGATGCAAAGGTCATTTTCTAAAGAAGAATAAGGAGAATGACAAGAAATATTGTGGTTCCAAGAAAGGAACAAGAAATTTTTCACTCATTGTGGTATGAGTGGTCATTGGATTGAGAAGTGTTGGACACTTCATCCACAAATTCATCTAAAGTAGAACTAGGAAGATGTGAAATCACTTACAAGGAGATAGGTATCAGCCTCAACTGAAGTTGATAATGTTGTTGATAAATTTGAGAAGGAATTCTTTTTGATGACTTGTATTAGTAGTATAGTGTATGAAGACATTGAGGCATGGTTTGTGGGCATTGGTTCATCTTTTCACATGGCATGGATGAGGTCAATATTACTCATATTTTTAGAAATAGACCAGACTACTATGTGGGATATGGAACCAAGACCAGACATGCAGTGAAGGGAGTTGGATATGTAATATTCCAACTCGATTCAGGACGATTTCTAGAGATAGAACATATGTTGTTTTTTCCAGAATTGAAAGTGAGTTTTCTCTTAGTATCAACTTTTGAAGATGAGGTATATGGAGTTGCGTTCCAACATGGACATGTACTCATATATTTAGAGAAATATACTCAATACACAACAATGGTTCTTGGTGTAAAAAATGAGATATTATATAGGTTGCATGGACGACCTATAATTGGATCTAGTGGGTTCTTAGTATTAGAGATAGAGTTAGATACAGTGTCAGAGATAGATAGTTGTGAGGCCCTTTCTAGTACTCTCGGAAGAAGCAACCCATGAATATGCCCACCTATCTCTTCCCAGGATAGGTATCCGGGAAGATTCCATTTGGGAAAGCTGCCTAAAAAGGAACATTATTATTTATCATTTGTAAATAAAAAAGTTTAGCATGCATATGGAGCACCTCCAAATAATTTTTTCATTTTTGTAATAGAGGGATTTATTTAGCCACTCCTAAAGGATTTCGAGCACGAGAGGGGTCTTGTAGGGATTCCTGAGCCTTCTTTGGAAGCATTGAAGACAACTGCTACAATGTTGTCTTATTATCAACTGATGGACTGCATGTGGGTCAAATTACCTAAGTAATATCATTCTTGTTCTAAAGTAAAAAGGTGAAAGAATGAAATAATGTGGAATTGAATACATTTGTCATGTAGATCGGGAGCAGGAAGACAATTGTAGTTATGAAATATCTTCCTAGAGATGGTAAAGAAACAATCTTCTTTGAATGAAGTAAGGAGGTAGGATACTTATTAAAAGAGTGAAATAAATATAGGTGGTTGTTGATTAAATGCCATGTAAAATGTATGCTTTATGCTATGTACATCATAAATATGTTATGTAAATTCCATGTTTATGTAAGATGTGTTCTTAATTCCTTGTAAAGAAGCAAGTCAAACAATAAAGTTGCTTGGGAAAACATGTTTGGATTTTGCTTTCAGGGAAGAAAATAAAGGAAATGAATAAGAATTTAATTCAGAGGCTCTAATAGATACATCAGACAGTATAAGAATAATGAAGCCAAGATGGCCCATGGCATGACCAACACTAGAATGATCAATCCCAAAATCGAGATTCAATATGGAGATTCAAGATAAATTTCCAAGATGAATATCCAAGATGGAGTTCCAAGATGGAAGTTCAATATGGAGATCTAAGATGGAGGCCCAAGATGGAGTTCCAAGATGAATATCCAAAATGGAGTTCCAAGATGGAGATTCAAGATGGAGTTCTAAGATGGAGATTAGTTCCAAGATAGAGATCAGTTGAAGTGCATTTCAACAAAAGTGGATAGAGACCAGAGGAATCTTTATCGTCACTAATTTGTTGAGTATTCCATACTTTGGGAGGTCCAAAAGTTCTTCAGTGGGGAGGTGTGATCCAAGAGGATCCATAACGCTAAAAAATGTTAGACTTAAATGTTGATGAAATTGACTTCATTGCATAGAGCTCGACAAGAGATTTCCAATGCAATTTGAACCACCTCAAACAAACGTCGTATGAAGAAGTTATGATGTTCTGAAGATTTTGACGAACATGAAAAAATTCAAATAGGGCAGGACACGTGGAAGTACGGATGGAAAGTGGAAGTACGACGCTAACATGGAAGGTGACATGTAGAAGTATGGACATTCGAGTCTCTCATTTTGAAGTGGACCCAGAGACGTAGCCCAATATCAATGAACTTTGTTATCAACTTGTGCAATGTACCTTGATCTTTGTTGTTAATATTTCTGTCATTTTCAACATGTTTATTTCTACAAGTTATTATCAGTTAATGAAGTTTATGGATAAGTAAGGGAATTCACATGTTTTATTTGCAAATAGTCAAGACGATCATAATTTTAAAAATAAGGTTGGACGTTAATGTAAGATTAAGAATTAATTTGACATCTAAGGATTTTTGGATCATCAGATGATTAAGAAGAAAGCCAAGATTGTCATAAGGAAATTTGTGATCAGAATCTTATACTCACTCCTAAGAATTATTTTAGTTTGGAATCTCTTTTTACAAGAGATGATAAAACAAAGATCTTGGATCCAAAATAAGAACCATTTGTTAGGAAGGTTCAAGAAACACAAAAAATCAATATTGGTAAACATGATTCTCCAAAATATATAAATCTTAGTACTATATGCACCACTGAATAAATAGAGAAGTATACTCTATTGTTCAAAAAAGTTCAGGAGATTTTTTCTTGGAGTTATGATGATTTAAAATAATATGAAAAAACTTTTAAGAAAAAATTAAGAATGATAAATCCCAAGATAAAGCCTCTAGTGAAGATAGAGCTGGAAAAGATGAAAAAACATGGTATAATTTTTTCAATCAGACACTCGAAATAAATTTCAAATCCTATGGTAGTAAGAAAAGAGAATGGATAAATCCACCTTTGTGTTTATTTCAAATATCTCAATCGAGCAATTATTAAAGATAACTACCCACTCCCAAATATGGAGATGTTGCTGCAACATGTCACTGGTTCTGCACTAATGTCTATGTTGGATGGATTTTCTGTATATAATCAAGTTCTTGTGGTTGAGGAATACTGCCCAAAGGCTTGTTTCATTACACCATGGGGAACTTATGCTTATATTCCCATGCCATTTGGATTAAATAATGCAGGTGCAAATTTCCAAAGAGTGATGGACCATGCTTTCAAAGATCTAATTAGAAACTTTATGGAAGATTACCAAGATGATTTGACAACTTACTCAAAACTAAGAGAAACACATATCAAGCATCTTAGATGAGTATTTGAAAGATTTAGGATGTTTGGAATATATTTGAATCCAAAAAAGTGTTTGTTTCCATATCAAAAGGAAAGCTCTTGGGTCATGTTGTGAGAAAAGAAGGAATATACATTGATCTAGAAAGAGTTGATACAATAAATGACTTAAATCCACCTACATTAAGAAGAGTGAAATATTTCTTTGGAAAGATAAATTTTTTCTGAAGGTTTGTTCCAGATTATGTAACAATTGTCAAGCCAATAAATAAACTATTGAATAAGGATAAAAAAATTGAATGGACACTAGATATTCAAAAATATTTCACAAAAATAAAACATGCCATTACTATTACCCTTGTTCTTGTCATCCTTGACTTTGATAAAGAATTTATATTGTACTCATTCACTTCAGAGGAAACCATTTCCTCAATCCTTATCCAAAAAAAAAAAAAAGTATAATAACTTCCAATTGCTTTCATGAGTAATACCTTGCATGATTATGAACTGAATTACTCAATAATTAAAAAGAAATCTCTTTCCCTGGTTAAGGAAATAGCTCATTTTAGGAACTATATATTGTGATCTCACATCATTGCTTATGTGCCACATTCACTAGTAAAGATGTTTCTCAATCAACAACTCAGAGAGGATAGATGGGCAAACTAGTTAGCAAATCTTCAAGAATATGATTTGGAGATTAAACATTTGAAAGTTGTCAGGGGAAAGGATTACGTAAATTCATGACTAGAATTGAAGCTGTGAACATTTCTCCCCCCAATACAATTGACGTTTTCTTACTGGGAACAAGTTTAGCAACATCAAAATGGTATAAGGACATAATATTCTATCTAAAATATGGCCAATTTCCTCCTAAAATGTCTTCTAATGAAAGGAAAAAATTGAAAATGAAAACTAAACAATATGCGTTGGTCTTAGGAGTTCTGTTTCAGAGAAATTTTGATGGAATCCTATTAAGTTGTTTAGATTTCCCAAAGTCCATAGAAATACTCCAAGAATTTCATAGTGGGGTTTGTGGTGGACATTTTTTTCCATTTGTAACTGCTCACAGAATCATTCAGGTTGGTTATTATTGAATGACTATATTCAAATATGCTTATGAAATGATTCAAAAATTCCTTCCATGCCAAGCATTTTCAGTAAAAATGAAGAGGGTTGCAATGCCATTACAATCTATAATAGTAGAGAAACCATTTGCACAATGGGGCTTGGATGTGATTGGCCCAATAAATATAAATTCAAGTAAAGGACATGCTTATAATATCGCTGCAGCTGACTATTAATGGAAAGAAGCAGTTGCTTTAAGAAATGTTGACTAAGAAGAATTGATCCTTTTCCTAAAAGAAAATATCCTATCCATATTTGGTGTACCAGAAAAGTTCATAACAGACAATGGTTCAATATTCATTGGTTCAAAGTTTACAAATTTATTTGGAGAATACAGAATCATCATGGGACAAACATCCAACTATTACCCACAAGGAAATGGTTTGGATGAGTTAACAAACAAACCATTAATTCAAATTCTCAAAAAGACAATTGAAGCCAACCATAAAAACTGACATAAAAAATTGATATATGCACTTTGGGGAAGCCACCTCACTCCAAAGGATAGCATTAGACATTCCCCATACATATTAGTATATGGAAGAGAAGCAAGATTACCATTACATTTGGAATTGAGTGTTTTAGTCTTGGCTAGAGATAGTGAAGATGCATAAGAGAAATCGCCAATGCAAAAAAGATACCATAAAATTTTGCAACTTGAAGAACAAAGAGAACAAGCAATAATGGAAATGAAAAAAATACAACAAGTGGTCAAAATATATTTTGACAAGAACACTACCTCAAAATATTTTGAAAAATATCAATTGGTTCTGTTTTGGAACAAAGAAAAATAAAATCCATCTTTTCACACGAAACTTGAAGCTCTCTGGATTGATCCATACTATATTGTGAATGCCATTGGTTAAAATTTGTACTTATTGAAGGATATGAAAGGAATGGTTCAACCATTTCCCATAAACGAGAAATATATTAATAATTTCTTCTATTAATCCCCCAAGCCAGAATCTATACATAGTTTTTATGTACTCTTTGTATATTCTTCATCAGTTTGTCTCTCTTTCCCTTTTTCCTTTTTCTCTTCTTTTTTGACTCCATTTTCCTGATGGAATAAGATTATGGATTCTCATCAGCCCACAAGGGGTGACTTTCCCACAGTTAGAGTCAAATGTTGATCTATATTTTCTTATCAATGTTAGTGCATACATATCCATCCTTTATATTTTTCCCTTTCTTCCTATGTTCCTTGTATATTAAATACTTAGTCATTTTTCTCTTTCAAATGTGGGTTTAAGATCAAGCTACCATCAAGTTCCTAAGTCTGCAAACCCGCAAATCTATACATAGTCACTTTTCATGAATCCAACACTTAGTATTTTTTATGTGTTGCGGGAGTCTCGTTGCAGGAGACCAATCCATCCCCGTCCCACAAATGTTCATGTCCTGCAACCCACAAATGCATTGCAATCACAATGATTGTTTCTACCTTTGTGTCCTCCAAATCACAGTCTTTACCTTTTCATACTTAGCTAATTTTCTTGATTGTGGATGCGAGACACCCTTCCTCTCCAATTACCTTCTCCCATCATGCCCATGTCCTGCAGCTCACAATCTCACGTTCTCTAAAATGAACCATTCATTTCCATGACCCACATAATGGCCTCTTCTCATACTTAGTCTATTTATCATTGCAGATGTGGGAGCCATCCCTTCTTACCTTTTCTATTCTCCATGTCCCATGTCCTGCATCTCACAATTCTGCATTCACCATAATGCATTTTCCATTTCCCTTTTTACACCTCCATACTTAATCATTTTTCTTGTTTTCCAACATCACATCACCATTCCCAATGGAATTTACTTCCCCTCCACAACATCATCCACCACTTGTGTGAACCTACCGTTATTGAATTGGAAAATATTTCACAAATATTTGTAATAAGTTCTAAATCTTATCGCGCAAGCCAACAACTTTGAAATAAGACCTATGGTGATTAATAATCAAGGAAATACATGTTAAATTTAATAAAGGATTAATACGCCATGTTGTAAAAAGGTTATATAGATGGTAGCACCACCTATTCATAAGAAGAGAAAGTAGTCTAAAGATATTTCAAGTAGAAGAAAGGAGTTGTATTGAGGAGGCACACTTATCACTCTTAGACGAGTAGATCACGAGTTCCAGTGGTCACAAGATTACAAGTGGTATTTGGCTCTATCTCCCACCTAGAAGGAAACAAACCAAGTTTGGATTTCAAGCATAGCATTGGCCGATTATGTTCCTGAGGTGACGAACTTCAAAGAATTAGTTCTCTGGTGCGTAGAAAAATCCAATACATAAATAAGAATGATGATATCGAGGACTGGTTGCACCAATTGAGTATTGATTTAAGAGAAATAGATAATGGTTTATTTGATATAAAAAACGAGAAAAAAATAACATTGCTCCGATGAGGGAGTACATAGAAGAATGGTTAATAAAATCATTGGTTAAGATCACTGAGACAGATCAACATGAAACAATTACAGCGGTTATGCCACCTCCAGCACAACAACAACCATATATAAAGGACGTATCAACAAGCAAGTAAAAGGTTCGAATATTTCCATCACAGTGAGTCAAGTAGCAACCTTATTCTTACCTTTTCCATCTTTTTCTTTAGTCATTTGTCATTTTTCCTTTTCTGTTCCCAACAAAATGTGAAACCTAAGGCCGACCCTTGAGTATTTTTATTTTGTCTTCCAGGTTTCTCTTTCATTTTATGGTCCATGAGATCCCCATTCTAGTCCTCTTTGAAGGGAAAATGTAGTCTATTTTATTTGTAACCCAATACATTATTGTTATTTTATTTAAATACATTTATTATTTTTTAAGGTTCATGGAGAACTAGTTTGGGACATAACATTATTGTTTTCTCAAGACTTTGAATTTAAGCATGAGATTTTAAATGTGTGTCTATAAAAATCTTTATTGGGTTCAATGAAATGATCATTTAGAGTTCTATGTTATATGTGGTTCATACATTCTTTTCCCTTTGATGAATATTGTTTTCCACTTTGATGAATGTTGTGATGGAAATATTGTCCTATTTTAATGCATACTCTGCTGGTTTATAAATATTATAACACAGTGTAAATATTTGTTTTCTACAAGATACTTGTTCCTTTCTCACGTATTCTTTACATGTGAATATTTTTTTCAAGAGTAATCTTGGTTCTTTCTTAGGAATTTTTATGTTCTTGTATGTTATTTGAAATAGAGGAGTACCGCCTCTTTAAAAATGCAGGGGGGTTTATTCTTGTGAGGTTGAATTAAATACCATAAGACAATCTTTTCGATCAACAATTTTTCTTTAAGGGGGAGGGCATGTTAGGTCCCTAACCTCCCTAACCCCTAAAGTAGATAGAATATTATGTATTGATATGTAATGAAGGCCATCATTGGTAAATAAGTCCTATCAAGTAGTGTGAACACAACTATTGTAAGAAGGCTTACTGGAATGTTACACGTACTAGAAAGTTCCTTCTCTAGAATTTTCTTAGCATACAAAAGTAGTATATATAGAGGTAGAAGCATTGTAAAATATGTATTGTGGAAATATTTGTAATCTAAGATCTACACTATTGGAAGTTTCCCCTTCGAAGAGGCAAGTGAATAGTTCTTCCATATTAATAAAGGTATGTTCTTTTGTCTCACATTTTCATTGTGTTTGTTATTTGGTTTATTTATGCAACTTGTCTCAATAATGTGTGTGCTCTTTCTTTGAATATTTCTGTTTTGTACCTCACATTAACTTAGGGAGAGTATACCTCCTAGGATATATGTTAGTCATGTTGCAATGGTTTCTTCCTTCTGTGATACTTCTAGTTGTTCATGGGAGGAGAGATGTGATACCTTGAGGAGGTTGATGTTGATATTGATTCCATAGTTTCTATTGATGGGAGTATTATGGAGTACATATCCAGGGATCATGAATTATCTCATACAAGGGGATTTTCCCATGATGATACTCTTTCAAAAGATCATGGATTCTCTCAAACAAAGGGAGTTTACCATGATGTTACTCTTACTTTAGGATTCTCTCAAGGTGAGGGACTTGCCCTAGTTTAGGTTGGTTCAATTTCCAAAGTATTTGAGATGCATGAGTGACACTTTCATGTTCACAAGATGATGATGACCTTGGATGGATAATTTCCTATACCACAATATTTTTGTTCTAGGATCAAGGAATTGACTTGTATGGATATCTACCTTTGTGAATTTGATAGGTGTGATACACTTATCTTTATATTGTACAAATAACCTGTATGGATATCTATCTTTTTGAATTTGATAGACATGATACACTTGTCTTTATCTTGTACAAAGATGTTTTTTTTTTTTTTTCTGTAGAGGATGTCCTAGACAAATCCTAATGTCGTGTCCCTTGATTTTAGCATGTGATGTTGACTTGAAGGATGATGGAGCTTGGCATGTTTATTTTGTTCCAAAGAGATATTCCTTCCTATTCATAGGTGGTCATCATTCATTGGAGGATCAATATGTACTAATAGCATGGGTGATGGGTTCTTTATAGATGAAAGTGGTCAATTATGGGACCACAATAGGTGTAGATTTGTAGGTAGAATATTTTCTAGAGTTGCAAAGGGAGTCAATAGGTGTCGATGTAAACACTTTCCTTGTAAACAAGGAGTGTTAACTTCCAGGGTTATTCCAAAAGTGTTTATACCATGCTTGGGATACCTCATGAGATTTGGGGTACATGGTGTATGTTCATCCCTTGGATGGTTTGATATGGGTTTTCATAGTTTATATAACTTGCTTAGTGGATTCTTGACCTTATATGATTTTTGGATTAGTGTTCTTCCCTTAGGCATTGGATTTGTCTTGACTATTTTGTAGACACCATGCATTGGGGCCTCATGGAGGTAGATAAAATTTTAGGGGATAAATTTCACTCATGGGATAATTTTCCATGCTTCCCCCCAAAAAAAAAACCGTGATGGGCCCCAACATCGACACCCTTCTTGCACAATTTTGGAAATTTCTCATAAACCCTTGCTTATCTTTTCTAGTGTTTTCCACCCTTTTTGTGTTTGAAATGGAATTTTGAAAAAGGTATATATTATTTTATAGTTTACCATCTTTTCGTAATTATTTGATGATAATTACAGTGAATTGCACACTTACCTTTGTTGGGAGTATGTCATGGTCCTATGTCACATGTAATATATAGAAATCCCATAGCCAAACTATGGGTTAGCTGCAGGAAAGCTACAAGAATCTTGTAACGAAACTATGGGTTAATTACAAGAAAGCTACATGAATCCCATAGCCAAAATACGAGTTAGTTGCATGGAATCTACAATGAACATACACATCGACTATTGAAGAGTCATGGAATTATATAGGGAATTTGTTGCCACCAGATTGTAGGATAGAAGAATCATGACTCCAACTACTTCCAATTTTAGACTTGTGGAGTCAGAACCAAGCGACAAAGAACCGAGGGATAAGCTCGAGAATCACAAGAATGGTAATGTCGAGTTGGGATAAACACATCAGTACACATATCATGATCTACCTAGAAATCCCAAGTTTTGAATCCAGACAAGAAGAATGTATATCTATGTGTGATTTCAGTTAGTGATTAAACCATGGGTCAATAAATTTGAAATTAGTTGAACCTGAATATAGAGAAAAGACAAATAATTGTTGTCAAAGATAGTTTGAGAACCAACAATTCTCAAGCATTTCTAATTGAAATATGTATTAGTATATATAGAGGGAATTGTTATATAAGAGGTGGACCACTTGCCTTGTAGGGGAAGACATTGCTACATTATTTCCTTATATTCTAATTTATGTTTAATTAAAAATACATGTGTGATCTTGATTCATAGGCTTTCATTCATGTGTGTGTGAAGTTGGATAACTAGTTGTTGTAGTCTTTTCCAACACTCTTTCTGCGGAGGAAGGGGCCCAACTCCAACGATAAGTGTTGTAGTAATTAGTTAGGCTTATAGAATTTCATTTCTGGTCATTTTTGTTGAAGAGTAATTGTGTTGATTTCATTTAATTCCTATTTGATAGTTATTGTATTGATTTCATTTCACTTCTACTTGGAGCTATTTTGTTAGGGTAGAATACATTTTTTAGTAAAATAACATTGTTTCTTCTCAAATTGAATTTCCATTCTGCATTTGATTGTCATTATTTCTTCCAATAGATTAAACTTGAGGAGGAGATATTTTTCCTTTTAAAGCAGTTTGAATCACATTTCTTAGTTGCAATTAGTTTGTGGTTTGATTATAACATTTCTATACAACATTATCAAAAAGCATAGTCTCATTCTCTTTTAAATATCAGGATTCTTAGCTATGCCATAATTTCTATATGAATTGACAATTACATTTAAAATTTCTATCAGATTCATGTCTACAACAAAATCCTTTGAATGAATGTGTTTAATGTGGCAATTGCATTACCAGTTTGGAGCAACAATAGTGACCATTTTGGCAAGGAATAGGTTTCTATTTTCAACACAGTTAATTTTATTTTATGCAAGTAGATTAATCAATTTTATTTTTTGTAAAGTAGATTAATCAATTTCCTTTTCCTCATTTAGAGCAATCAATTTCATTGCATGTACTTGGTTGTATTTCCCTTACCATAATTAGATGATAGATTTCCTTTTTACAATTAGTTAGTTGATTTCCTTTTTCCAAGTGTGATTTCCTTTCACCAAGTAGATAATTAATTTCCTTCTAGCAAGTGTGATTTCCTTTCTAAAAATTGTAGAACCTTGCCAAAACTTGTAAAATGTTCATACTCTATCTATAAACGAAATTGTTGAAATTATAACAATGTAGAAAACCAATATAAGAAGAAGGTGTGACCTTTATACATATTGCATGCTAGCTCACAAGTCTAAATAGAACCCCAAGTTGATATTTAATGTGCAAACGCTTTGATTACCTCCCCGAGTAATTAGAAAGTCAATTAAAAGGCTCATCATTTTGGTTTCATTGTCAGGGATTCACCAAAGGCGC
This sequence comes from Picea mariana, assembly GCA_032191745.1. Taxonomy (NCBI): domain Eukaryota; kingdom Viridiplantae; phylum Streptophyta; class Pinopsida; order Pinales; family Pinaceae; genus Picea; species Picea mariana. Next base: position 375,899 of record JASDQU010101998.1, read on the forward strand.
AATAGTATTGTTTCATTGGTTTGAAATTAATATATAGGAGAAAATATAAAGAGCATAAAAAACCTTATATATTGTCAACCTTTCCATTTTGACCCTCAAAATTACAGTCTCAAGTGCAATGGTGGGGCCACCCATTAGGAGTGAACTTGATAATGTAAGGATAATTAACTCGAATCTATAATCCTTGAAAATATTCAAGGATGTCGGGTGGATGAGGTGTTTTGAGAAGATGAAAGGAGGAGACATGACAGTATCCAGGGAGTTTGTGCAATCTTACAATAAGAAAGATGGTGTGGTTCGAGGATTGGAAATACAAGTAGATGAGGAGAATATTTTCAAGGTGACCGACATACAACAAAATAGGGAGAGATGGTTCAATCGAAGGGCCCTAGTGAACATGGTTTGATAAAAGTTCCTAGTAGAGAATGAAACGGTAAAATGCACAAACAAGAGGATGCAAAGGGCATTGCTCCAACCACCTTGGATAGAGGTAGCCCTTGGTATCCTGAAACATGTGAAGGGAGATACAACATAATATTTGGGTATCACTTCAAATAACTCATTCATTTGAGGCACCAAAGGTACATTAATCTTCCATTCTTCTTGTTAAAATTAGTGGAGATGATGTGAAGGATAGTCCATGAAGCCAAAAACCCTAGAAAGAGTTTGGAACATGATGGATTGATCACATTAATCATCGAATATAGTTTACCAAAAAAATACAAAATATAGAATTCTTTCATGGGCTTGACGTAATCTCAAGAAATTACAAAGGTGGTGGTGAAAAATATGATGGCATGGCATCAAAAGTAGATACCCCACAGAAGGAGTTTGAACGAGAACAGGGACCCTCATTGAAAAAGAGAAGTTTTTGAACAATTCCCCTAGTCACCAAACCCTACAAATGGCCTCAAACTCTGTCGAGGGAATCCAAATAAGAGGTGACAAAGGAAAAAGATAATCTAGAGGTCATCATAGTGTAGGATGAATAAATTCTAGGGGAATATGTGGAACCCATGGAAAAATTTTCTGAATAATTAGAGGAAGGAATGCTCAAGAAAAAGGGCTAGCATTTAGATGAGATGGTAGAAACAAGCTCATATAAGCCATCAAATGATGAAGAAGTTGCTACTAGAGAGGCCAATCAGTTGAAGTCAAAGAAACGAGAAAAAGGAAAAGCTATACGATTTGGTAAATTTCAACCTCTATTTTCCAATAAATATTTAAAATATCATAAAAAGATGAGGAAAATTCATAAAATTTTGAAGAAATCATATTTGGCCCTATACGAAGAGTTGGCCATTGCACAAGAAAAATTGCAAGACTATGAGGCTCAATGAGGGTTGGACACATTGGTCCAAGCCATAGAGGAAACAAAACCTAGTGTCAGTGGGTAGGAACTCTTCCCAGACCTCAATGAAACAAATAAAATTGAGGCTTGTGGAGAAGAGATGATTGAGGAGAAAGAATAAGAGAAGATTGAGGGAAAAGAAGAAGAGAAGATTGAGGGAAAAGAAGAAGAGAGGATCAAGGAGAAATTAGGAGAAGAGATCCCAAAATAAATTCTAGAAGAAGTAGAGGAAAAACCAGAACCATATGATGAAGATGAGGTGGAGGTAATAGAACTAGTCATTGTGACTCAATAAAGTAGATTGGTATACCTAGCCAGGATTACCTGTATGGAATCATAAATGGCTACCTGGAAATCAAAGGTAAAACGTTTAGAAGATGAATCTGTTTCTTGGATTGAGGAGAAGAAAGATGAATCATGTCAAGAGGAAGCTTGGAAACTTAGAATGAAGGAATAAAAGTTGGTAATTCAAATTTTGATGATAGAGATCCAATAGTTAAAATATGATAAGCAATACCTGATATTTTTAGCACATAAAATGAGGGATGATCAGTTTACCTCACCAACTTATTCAATCCACTTGAAAGAACAAATCAGGGCTATAACTACAAGAAACCCGGACTATATCATACTTCTAGAACACTTCATAGATATAATTTATAACAACAATGAAGAATACTAGGGACTATTGTGTGAGTGGTATCAACACAATTTAATAATGATTGACTTCCATGACTAGTATCTAAACCAATTTGTTGGGTACAACCATCTTAGAGAATTCGCCTCCTTCATGATAAATCAAATTAATTGGAGTGATACACTCTCTTTTGTGGAGTGCCTTGAGTGAATTGATGAACTATGGGTATGAGAGTCCCCAAAACTAGCTAAATTTCTCCTAGAGAAAGAAGGAATGATGCAGGATCAATAGTTCATTATGTCTGTTCAAAAGGCATGGAAACTGGCCATTCAAGACTGTGAGTGATGGGTGATCTGCAATAGGTTAGAATATCTCTTATGCCTTAATATAAGAAATTATTCTCTAAGGAAGAGGTTACAATCAAAGAAGCACTTCACAACAACTAGGTTTGAAATAGCCTTAGATCGATTTTCTAGGCGCATTGACTATTTGAAAGAACATGGAATTCATTGAGTTGGATTGAAGTTTCATTTCCCTATTTTTTGGATCCCTTTAGAGGAAGGATAAGATAAATAGGACTCTCATACCATCACCAACCCAAATTTGGGTTACTATAAAGTGGAGGAGGAGGGCCACTCCTATCATTGGGACATTGTTTGCATGAACTCTCCTTAATCAAAGTCATCAAACCAAGGGGAGAAAACATAATTGCATGAGGACATGAAATAATCTTTGTTGGGGGAATATGTTGGGCCCCAACATTAGCACCCTTTTTGCACAATTTTGGAAATTTCTCATAAACCCCTTCTTATCTTTTCTAGTGTTTTCTACCCTTTTGTGTTTGAAATGGAATTTTGGCAAAGGTATCTATTAGTTTATATTTTGTCATTTTTTGTTAACTATTTGGTGATAATTAGAGTGAATTGCACACTTAACTTTTCTAGCAGTATGTCACGGTCTTATGTCATAGGTAAGATATAGAAATCTCGTAGCCAAAATATGGGTTAGTTGTAGGAAAGATACATGAATCGTGTAGCCAAACTATGGGTTAGCTATGGGAAAGCTACAAGAATCATGTAGCCAAACTATGGGTGAGTTGTGGGGAATCTATAATGAACCTACAACCCAACTATTGAAGAGTCATGGAATTTTACTAGGAAGTCGTTACCACCATATTGTAGTACCAAAGAATCATGACTCCAACCACTTCCAATTTTGGACCCATGGAATCAAAACCAAGCGACAAACAACCAAGGGATAAGCTCGAGAATCATAGGAATGGTAATGTCAATTTGAGATAAACACATTAGCACACAGATCATGATCTACCTTGATATCCCAAGTTTTGGATCTAGAGAAACAACATTAATATTTGTGTGTAATTTCAGTTAGTGATTAAACCACAAGTCAAAAAATATGAAATTAATTGAACCCAAATATAGAGAAAATGCAAACAATTGTTGTAAAATACAGCTTGAGAACCAATGATTCCCAAGCATGTCTAATTGAAATATTTCTTATCATAGATCGAGAGAATTTTTATATAAGAGGTGGACCACTTTCCTTGTAGGGGGAGACACTGCTACATTATTGCCCTGTATTATGATCTATGTTTAATTAAAAAGATTGGTGCTAGCTTGATCATAATATTTCATTCATGTGTGCATGAAGTTGGATAACCAGTCGTTGTAGTCTTTTCCAATGCTTTATCTAAGGAGGCAGGGGCCCACCTCCCATGATAGGTGTTGCAATAATTAGTTAGGATTACAGAATTTCATTTATGATAATTTATATTGAAGAGTGAATGTGTTGATTTCATTTAATTCATTTTTGAGAGTTGTTGTTATGATTTCATTTCACTTCTGTTTGGAGCTATTCTGTTTTGGTAGAATAATTATTTTTCGTAAAATAACATTGTTTCTTCTCAAATTGAATTTCCCTTATGCATTTGCTTATCGTTGTTTCTTCCAATAGATTAAGCTTGAGGAGAAAATACTTTTCCTTTTAAATAAGTTTAAATTACACTTCTCAGTTGCAATTAGTTTGTGGTTTGATCATATCATTTCTATACAACATTATCACAAAACAAAGTCTCCTTTCCTTTGAAAGATCATGATTCTTAGCTACGCCATAATTTCTATATCAATTGACAATTACATTTTCGGTTTCTATCAGATTCATCTCTACAACAAAATCCTTTGAGTGAATGTGTTTAATGTGAGAGTTGCACTTACTGTTTGGAGCAACAACAATGACCATTTTAGCAAGGTCTAGGTTTCTATTTTCAACACTTAGTTAATATTATTTTCTGCAAGTAGATTAATCAATTTTGTTTTCTGTAAAGTAGATTAATCAATTTTTGTTTCCGCATATAGAGAAATCAATTTCATTTCATGTACTTAGTTAGATTTCCCTTCCTGCAATTAGCTGGTAGATTTCCTTTCTGCAATTAGTTAGTCGATTTCCTTTTTGCAAGTATGATTTCCTTTTTGCAAGTAGATAATTAATTTCATTCCAGCAAGTGTGATTTCCTTTTTGAAAAATGTAGAACCTTGCCAAAACTTGTGAACTGTTCATACTTTGTCTATAAAGGAAATTTTTGAAACTACAACAATGGAGAAAATCAATATAAGAAGAGGGTGTGACCTGCATATATATTTCATGGTAGCTCACAAGTCTAAATAGAACCCTGATATGACATTTAATGTGCAAACCTTTTGATTACCTTCCTGAGTAATTAGAAAGGCAATTAAAAGGCCCATAAAAAAGATTCACCAATTTCCATTTTTTCTAAAAATGGTTTGCCCAAATTTTATAGGAAAAAATTATTTAACCTTAAGAATCTCCAAAATTTTATAGAAACTATATAAAATCCTTAAAATTTGAATATTTTTACAAAAACACCTCCAAACATTTTGCAGATTGCATATTAAGGACTAATAAGATTTTCCAAGGTTCCTACATTTTAAGATAAATTTTCCTCGCGTGGAGGATCCAATTGCTTGGAGAGCATCCTACATGGGATGAGGAGTGTTGTGTAACTTGGAGAAAGGAATTAGGCCCTAGGTGGAATGTGGCATATTGGATTCCCGTTAGAAGGTTTGGAGATGGCTCAAGGATGCCTAGGTCTTCAACTATATTCTTGGAAGGGTAGCTAATCCAGTGGAGTACATTTTTTAAGAGGGTCAATGGAGTCCATGGAGGCTTGTGATGGAGGGATGTGGACTTTCCTTGTGTAGATACATCACCTTAGAGCCATTATTGTGCACTACATCACCTTGGAGAATGACACATGTACTTTAGATTGTAGTGTCTCACTTGTGTTGGACTAAAAGTGCTCATTGTAGGTTGTTTGTAAGGGATAAGGCCTAAATTGTATTGTTTTTCTCCCTTACCTCTCATATAAATAGAGGAGGGACATAGTATTTCCATTTATATATGTTCATTCACTCACTTTCATTCACTTTTGTGATGTAATGTGGCCTAGAGAAGAGTGTACATTGTCCTCTTTCTCTCTCTCTCTCTCTAGAGTCTTCACATGTTCTTGATCTCTCTGTCTCTCTTGAGTTTCTAGGGTTTCTTAGTCTTCATAGAGTATCTTGGGGACTCTTGGAGGTCTAGGGTTAGGTTTTCCCCCTTGTAGATTGGAGAATAGGTTTTTTTTATTAAACCCTAGGGTGGGATTGTGAAGAATAAGAGGAGAGGACATTTTTCCTCGAGAGTGATTCTTGCATGTTGCATAATATTGGTTTCTATGGTTTTGTTGATTTTCCCTAGATAGGGTTTGGAGAGCTAAGAGGATTTTTAATAGCCTTAAGAGAAGGATATGGTATGTACATGTACTTCATCTTGAGCATATTAATGAAGTTTCTAGGGTTTGGAGAGCTAAGAGGATTTTTACTAGTCTTAAGAGAAGGATATGGTATATACATGTACTTCATATTGAGCATATTAATGAATTTTATAGCTATCCAAAACTTGTGTAATTTGCAGATTCGATTTTCAGCTATATATGCTCTTTATGCATTGTTATTTAGAACCATGTCTTACTAAATTGATAGAAGTAAAAGGAAAATTGTTAGGTGATTTGGATTCGAAGTGAAGAATATAAGAGGATTATTTTACTACTATCATATTGTTGTTGTACTACCATTATTATTGTTGTAAAAGAGTAATTTCATATCTGGTTATTGGCTGATAAGTTTCCTTAAAAGGGATGAAACTTTTCCATTTGGTTTAGTATCCTTTCTCCTTGAATTTCCAAGAAGTTTGGGTTGTTTGGAAGTGAAACGTTGTACTCTTTCCACTGTTGTTTTATTCCTTTTTTTACAACAACCCTAAGACTAAAAATTGACAAGCCAAAGATCTAAGAAACTTTCTAGGTTGAAGCTGAAATTTCTATTTTGCATTAAATTTTGAATTCCGAGAAATTTCCACAGTTGTGGGCGATGGGCTACTAGAACTTGAATAAGTTTCCATTTGAATTGGTGATTCCACTATAGTTTTTTGTTTGGAAAATAATATAGAATTTTAAGGTCGTCGATCTTTCTTTTCTTTCATCCTTATTTTTACTCTTGCATTTTCAATTATTTTTCTTCTTTTGAAGCATGTCTAGTGTTGTTGGTTATGCCTCATGTGAAATCATAATCATGCATATAGGTCATGAATCTATACATGAGATAAATGGTGGTGGGCCTTGGAATCTCCAGAATAGTATAAAATATTTGAAAAGACCCATAAGTGAGGATGGACTCTTCTCCCATAAAAGGTAACAATTATATTTCCTTGAGGAAAATGAAGGTATGTGTTATCTTGTTGATCAATGGTCATTATCATAAGCCATACAATAGATGACATGATAGCTTTCATAGTGTACATCTAATTTATCCCTTCCATCATGTCATAGTCTAGTGTTGAATTAATTACTTCAACATTGATCAATATGTTTTCATTGCCAGGTTCAATGGGGAGGTTTGGCAAGATACCCATTTCTTTGAACATTCTTACATTGAAGGCCCTCAAAAGAGTTTCAGATTAAACTAGATTCAAAGATCATTTTTCTTCACACTATGACGAGCATGATTTTTCTAGAAGCGCCCTCATCAACTATACTATGGTTAAACACCAAAATGTTAAAATTAGTGGATATTTGAAAGATAACCATATGAAGAAGTCACATTTCCATGTTTTGTAGGTCAAATTTAATTAGATCCAAATCCCAATGATGAACACCTCTTATAGAAGTCAATATTTCCGTACAATATGAGGGAAAGGATTGAAGAACCTTTAAGGATGACATGCCAGAAGGAGTTTGAGCCAAATCCTCTACTATTTTGTAACTTTGAGCTTCCCTATTGTGAGTATTGTGTCTTGTTCAACGTAAAGGGTACTTGTGCACACATGTCATTGTTTCAATTAGAGGTTAAAGGTGATATGATAATGACCATTAATAGTTAAAGGCTTTATCTCTTGTTCGAAGATTAGAGAATAGATGACTCATATGAGTGGTTCTGTGTAGTGAGGTTAATTTCCACCACAACCATGTAAAATGTGATGAGTAGTTAGATCATTCCCTCAAGGGTGACTTGGATAAGTTTCATCCCGAGAAGGTGATTCTAGAGGATGAAGAAGGTTTGTGAATTTTTGTAACCATTTCCTTGAATTTATCTATCCTCTTAAGTCAAATTGGGTTAATGACGTTGTACTTGTTAAAGGTTTCCTTGAATTTATCTATCCTCTTAAGTCGAATTGGGTTAATGACGTTGTACTTGTTAAAGGTTTCCTTGAATTTATCTATCCTCTTCAGTCAAATTGGGTTAATGACGTTGTACTTGTTAAAGGTTTCATTTCAAATATAGCATAATGCCATATATGGTTGTATTTGATTCTTTTCCTAAGTTTTGGGGTGCTTCTTCACTCTCTTATCAGGTCATGCTATGGGGTCAAACCCTTCAAAGTTTCCAAGATTCATTTATTTTACGATAACCTGGTGTTCTAATGAATCGATAGCTTATTGAAGGAGTCCACCTTGGGAACTAACATGGAATATACATGATGTGTGTATCTATTGGTGACCAACACATGGAAGAAGCACCCCTAGCACCTAGCTACAGTGTGGCCCTGACACATCATCCATAAGTCTCTTAGAAGTTTCCTACCTAAGAAAGATTGTGATGGAAGGGACCATTAATTCATCTATCAAAAGTTGATATGTGTCCATCCAACTAGAAAGTGAAGTTCAAGAAATAAAAATATGGGCCATGCTTATTTCTAATAAGAAATTGAATCATCTAATGGTCAATGTTGTATTATGCCATTATGGATATCTAAACCTTCATCATTTATGTGGCTATCTTGATAGCTAGAATAATAATGTAGCAATCAATATTTAACACATGGTAATCCTACATGCCACTTGGAGATTAAAACTGATTAAGCTCACATATCAATGACTTTACTCTAAGGCCTATTAAGGTTTATGCTTTCTTTATGCATATTCAATGTTAATGCTTACCATTGAGAAGGTAGTTATAATTACCAACAATAGCTATGGTGTGGTGGCACAAGTAGTCCAATTGTTTCTTCATATCTAACTTATACATTTATACATATATATTAAAGTGGGTTATGAGGAGAGTGAATAAATGTTATGTCACAATTACATATTTACATATTGATTTAAAAACCCCAATGATAAAGGATAAAATGTTTTTATTTATGATAGAGAATCATATTTTCTATTAATAACTAGCAAATGATTATTTTCCGAACTTTTGATAGACTTTGGAGATATATGAAAAGAGATTTAAGTTGATAGAGAAGGGACCTCTCATTTCCATTTCTACATACTTCTCATTGGTATGTATAGTGTTTTCTTCTCATTAGTGTCTTTAAAGGTTTTCTCACTCAAGGTATTATGATACTCATTGTTCCACACTTTACTTGTTAATTCTTTATTGTGGATTTATACTTGTAAAGGGAGCAAGAAATTTGAGGATTTGTTTTCATTTTTGTCACTACATTTTATAAATTTAAAACAAAGTATTGCTTCATTTTTTTTTATGAAGAAGTGAGTGTTATAATTAAAATTATGTAATACAAGTATTTTTTTTTTTGTTTGCTAGCGTATTTATGACTTGCTTGCAAGACTAGCTTATGGTCTAAGAAACTACAATCCACGGACATCTAAACCATCAAAATCACCCAGGGATCGCACCCAGTTTGGGCCACACCAACCCTTAACGTGGCTAAATTTTTTTGAGTGTCTCCTCCTGATGAACACAAGTTTTAAACCTTGACCGCCTTACAAAACAAAACCCTCAAAATTCAATTGAACTAAAAAAAAATATATAATACTAATACTACCTTCTTAATAAAATTTTGTTTTAATTTATCTAACCCTACATTTATCATCATGTATAACTTTGAAAATATTTTCATATGAATCTTTCCATTTAAGTTATTAAAATCTCATACTTCTAAAAGGTTATGCATTAACAATGAACACTATCATGATTTTGATGTGAGTACTTATTATCACTTTCCTGTGAACAATTTGATGTGATTGCTTTTTGGATCTATTTAAAATCGCTTTATTTCCAAAAATTCCTCCTTATTTTTAAGGATTTTCATGCATACCTTTTAAAACTTACACACTTCTCATAACCACATTTAACACAAACTAACAACTTGGGTTATGATTACATTAAGTTCTAAATAGCTTTTAAGGACACAACTCGAATTCAAATTAGGACTAAGTAGTTAAGGGAGATCCACCTCGTTAAAAAGGGAGAAGATATTGCAATCTTTTCAACTCCATTGATGCTTTTGGTACTTGCTAGGGATTGATGTTTTTTGGTACTTGCATCCAAAAATCCAATCAAGTACCCCATGTGGTCCACCCTTCAAGGGCACCCTTGAACTCTCGTAAACCACGTGGAATGTTATGGTCCACCCTTCAGAGAAAGTGAATTGTAGGAATGTTATGGTCCACCCTTAAGACAAAGTGAATTGTAAAAGAAAAAAGAGAGAGTGAATTGTAAAAGAAAAAAGAGGTTGGGCGGGTGAGGGAACTAGTGACACGCTAGACTATATACCCTCATGATATTGAAGTCTAACCCTTTTCCATTATTGAGTGCTAAAAAAACCTACCTTGTATATTGATTGTAGAGTTGTATAAAGATTATTATTGTTAAATAAACATACTAATAATAATAAGAAAAAAGATTGTAAAAATATATAAGTTCATCTCTTTCTTAAGATTAAATTAAAATATTTTAAAAATACATGAAGTAAGAAAAAAAAGAAAAAGTTGATTATATATATATATATATATTTAAACAAATTTAAATTAAGAAGAAATTATCACTTCACCTTTGATGATTATTATGATTATTATTAAATAAAATTTATCTATTTTTAATAAATTTAAATTTAAATTAAATAAATTAAAAATAATAATATAATAAAAGGAAAATTTTGATAAAAAAGTCTGACTTTTTTCTTAATAAATTTAAATCAAGATAAACTTTGAGGGTTAGTTTAATTGGTCTAAAGCTAGACATGGATCTATTATGCTTGTTGTTGGTCACAAGTTCGACTCTTTTGATTCTCCTAGGGTGAGGCCCTGTAATCAGGGCCGAGGATTTTCTGCGAGCACATTTCCTCGAAAAAATAAATATAAATTAAGATGGGGTGGTCCTTGATAATTCTAAATTAAGATGGGGTGGTAAGTGCGAAAGGATCATCATTGATCCCAAAGGAAAAACTAAATTAACCTAGATGTGTGGGACAAGGAATTTCCTACAACAACCATGCCGAAGAATATGCCATATTATAAGGTTTGTGTATGGTTTTAGACTCTCAAATTCAATCTCTGATGGTAATGGGAGACTCAAACACAATTATAAATCCGATGGTCTTGAAAACTTTTTCAATTGATTACAAGCTTGCATCTATATTAGCTTGAACTCAACAGGAGGTTTGCATCTTTCAAAAGATCTCCTTCTATCAGGTTATGAGGGAAAACAATCAAGAAGTTGATTCACTTGCAAATGAGGCCACGTCTCTAAAAGTGGGAGTGCTAAGGATCGTGGGAGTGCTAAGGATCAATGGCTCGACAAGTCACCAAGTTATACCTTAATCAAACAACCATGAAACTAAAGGAAACCAACATCCCATCAACACTTCACATGTCATGAACACTTTGGCCTCATTTCCAACACGAGGAAAATAACTTAATGAGACTAAAGCTTACCCCTCACATGCTCAAATTCACGGCGGAGCTAGAATTTGAACCATCGATTGGATTTTATCATTGTCAAGGTGGGATTATGGAGATTTGATGAGGAAGGTAGTACATGGGAGGTGGAAATATATTTAAATTGGATGATCGCTATCTGGTAACATATGATATTGCTTTTAGTTTGGTAATGCACATTCATGGTCTGGTGAATTTTAGCTCTAGAGGAAATTTAGATGGGTTGTTGTTTATGAGTCTCATTTGTGTAGGGGGGATTTTGAAACCCTTTCAATTTTTGGTTGAACTGGGCACCTATCTTCCTAGCTTGAAATATCATAGTTTTATTGAGCAGTTATAATCAAATTGTGTGAATTGTTTCTTTGGTTTTTTCGACCATTTGTCTAGGGCTTCCAAGTTCCATTACTCATAGAATTTGTCGATTTGGGGGAACTCTAGTGAAGGTTTTGTGGACTTGTTGGTTCTCCTTGTTTTGGGTAATTAGTCTGTATTTGGGTGTTGGCCTTGGTGTATGGTTTCCTTGGTTGGTTCAACATTGTGTTTAGGGATTTTTGTTGCTTGTCAATTTGGGGGAGTCCTAGTGGTGGTTCTATAGGCTTGTTGGTTTATTTGGTCTCATATTATCAATTCATACTTGGCCTTGGTTTGGCGTTCTAATCTTGGTGTAGTACTAATGGATTTTAGGGAGCTACAAGAAATTAGGAGAATTCTTCAAACCCATGAAGAATTGGTTCTATGTAATAGAACTTACATATTTTCAGTCACCTCAAAAGTTCATGACAATGAGCATCAATCCATTTCTCCATTTGCATCAATTATAGGTACTCTAATGCAACAAAAACAACAAATTACTACCCTATAAGTCAAATGCATTCTCCTAAGGAATGTGGTGGTCAATTTGCATAAAAGTGCACAGTCAAGGACCTCCAACCAACGAATGTTAGTGAACTCAGCCCAAGGGGAGTTAAAGGAAGATGACATCATGCACTAGTTAGTTGAGGACATGGAGATCAAAAAGCATGATTTTGTCCCAACAAATGTAGGCTTGGAAGAGGCTACAAGCCACCACACTTTCAGCTAAGTTTCATGTTTTTTAAAGTTATTAGACTTCTAGGCATTTACTTCGATATCTATAGTTAGTTGTAGGAAGTACTGGACATTTTGCCAATTAATATATGTAAATTTTGTATTTTGTAAACAAGAAATGATCTATCTTACTTAAACTTTTGGACAAACGATATGATATAATTGCACTATCTAACATAACTACAACTTTTGATAATATAAATTTCTCAATTTCAATTAAAAAAAATCTAAATTAAAATGAAATTATAACATAACCTTGACTTACTATTAAAAAAATTATAATATTTTAAAATTAATTTAATGTAACTCCATATTAAAAAGTCTTTCTTTCATAAACCTCAATTGAGATAAAGCTATCACTTAACCTTCCCTACCATGAAAGAAAATATACATTTTAAAAACTTAAATAAAGTCCCTCTCCTTAATAAATCTAAGAAGATGAACCTGTCACGTAACCTTTGCTTACCATCAAAGAGAACACGATGTATTAAAATTACTTCATATTGACAGCTCCTTATGGCGATATCATAACATGAAATGCATTTTGTTTTTGTTGATGTACATCTCATTGAGAAAAAAAATGACCCAATACTGAGTTTTGATTATGAAAGCACCTGAAAAACTCGATTTCATGGCCTATCAAAGGCGATTATCTGTACAGAAATGGTTGGCATGCAGAGAAATGATGTCAAAACCTGTTCGAAATATAATCACGAGGAAGGCATGTTTAGTTTTTTAACCTTTTTGGCCAAGTATGCAGGCGTACTGCCATGAATCAAGGAAATTTCTATCAAAAGATATCAACAACCAATTCAATGTAATGTAATCGTTTTCCCTCTGTGGAAGTAATGGATCATCGTCAGACTACAAGCAACTACTGTCTCTCTGAGCAATCAACTCTGAAACTAGTCTCAGGAAGACATATAAGTTTTAATTTTGTGTATGCT
>JASDQU010101998.1:389983-404650 GCA_032191745.1 Picea mariana
GCTTAAATATTTGATTAAGATGAAAGAGCAATATTTGAATGAGAAATCACACAGGAGTGAAAGTTGAGAAAGTGTGCTTGTCTCCCTGCACGCCACCTATAAAGCCAATCCAATGAGGATTAGATTTGTAAGTGGCATACAGGGAGCCAGGCACACTCTACCTTAATTTCTAGCCACCATTTGCTCCTGCTCCTTCTGTGCTCTCCAAGCTCCAGCTCTGAAACACCAGATCTAGTCCACCATTCCAAGGCCCTACATTAGTAGAATCTGTAATCAGAAGGCCAAAGTTACTTAACAAAACCTTCTTTGCTTCTGGGGAACTTGATCAATTCAAATATTGCAGAGACTGGTTCAAAGCCAGGAAATAACTTTTTTTGATGGAGTGAAAAAATGGGTACATAAGAAACCAAAGAACTAGGTCTAATAACTTAATAAAGTGAATGATGGGGAAGTTTACCTGCAAGCGGTTCACCATCTCCATCTCCATCTCTGTGTTGTTGCAAAGAGGAAGACATTTTTCTTGCCTGGCGGTGGCTAAGCAGGCAGGTATTATTGCTACCCAGCTCATCATATCCATTATTCAATATATTTTCATGGTTGACATGGAGTCTGAGATTGGGTTTTTATATGCTTTTTCATAAACTGACATCATTAATAATAAAATAGAGAGGGTCGTGTTTGTGATTGTGTGTGTGGGGCTGCTTTCAATGCCCTAACGAGTAAAGCACCGATATGGGTTTTTTCTTTCTTGATTGGCGCTGACTGCCCGAGCTGTTTTCCATGATCGTTGTAAGAATCTCTTGACAGGTAGGGCAGGGAGAAAGTACTGGAACTGCCTGACTGCTTCCCTATTCATTTTTCTCTTTTTTTTCTGTAAACTTTTTGCCTAGGTAGGTGGGTGTGTGTTTCTCGCCATGGAAAGTGTGTAACCTCCGAGTCCTCCTTCCATATACGACGGACTGGAAATGGTAAACATGTGAATCCCTTCGTTCATTCAGGCAGACAGACATGGGACGTTGTCAGATTTTTATTTGGAATTTTGTGGTAAGAAAACTGCACTCTCTTGGATGGATATGGAAATTGAAATTAATAGGCGGTGATGCAACACACGAGCTTTTTACCCAGCGGTTCCCTGATTTTTTTTCAAATTTTTTCGCTCTCACCCACTGACCCGACTTCATATACAAACTGTCTGTCAGTGTGCTCGACAGATTCATCGTTTGTTTTGTTTTCTTTCCATACATGCATAGGTACATGAACATTAAAAACACACAATCATGGATCTCTCTTCAACACTGTGAAGATTAACATATACGTTTGCTAAACAGTTTAAATAAATCATGGATCTCTCTTCAACACTGTGAAGATCAACATATACGTTTGCTAAACAGTTTAAATAAATCATGGATATCTCTTCAACAGTGTTATATCTCTTGGCAACATGGCATGTAAATGGAGCATAAACATTTGCTAAACAGTTTAAATAAATCATGGCTATCTCTTCAACAGTGTTATATCTCTTGGCAACATGGCATGTAACTGGGGCAACGTGGATTGCAACAATGCCAATTGGTATCAATGGTCCATCTAAAGTTGTTCACTGTACCTCATTGCAAGTTGCCCACCAGTATGTCATAGTGTAAATTGCCGTACAACCCAGGGTGCAGGAGATTTCCCTGTCTTTTCCCTGGAGATTGTAATGTTTAGGCAACCCAGGGTGCAGGAGATTTCCCTGTCTTTTCCCTGGAGATTATAATGTTTATATCAAGATTCATCTTGATTTTTTAAACTAACATCCGACTTGACTTTGAAAATTAAGATTAAGAAAAGCCTCTCCTTTGACTTTGAAAATTAGGATTAAGAAAAGCCTTATCATCAGGGTAAGTTAAGTCATATTAAGGATTTTTGTGCAATAAGTTAATCATGAATTTCCTTTTTTTTTTTTTTTTTTAATCATAGATAAGAATTCCACCATAATTTAAATTTGGTGTATAGTGAAATGATGGGAATGATAACCAAATTCTACATCATGAGATTCTAAGAATAAACTATTTCATTTATTTATTAACATTAAGAATTTTATGTTTTTTTTATTTTTTATTTATTTTTAATACAATATTAAATAGATTTATGATGGTGGTTAAAGTTTATTGTCTATTGAGACTAAAATTGATTTATGAAACTTTTAAAATCAGTATAGATTCATCTTAACTATCAAGGACCAAGAGAGATTTCTAACTTGATAAATGGATATATGTTGATAGTACTATATAAGTGTTTCTATATATTTTAATGTTTTTTTTTATTATTTTATTATTAATTTAATATTAATTTATTATTTTGTGGATTTTTTATTATTATTTTAATGTTTTATGTTACATGAATATCTCTCTCATACTCAGCTTTAGAAAGCCTTGGACTCAAAAAGTAAGAAATTACTTAAATTTATTTAAAATATTATTTCCATATTTTTATACTCTAGTTAAATAGATTTATACTTTCTTGAATATATTATATCATAGTTGACACTTTCAACATTTCTGTAGGAGCTTGAGAACTAGTAGGGAACCTCCCCAATTGACTGAGAACTCTTTTGAGAACTTGGGAGCTTTTTGGGAGCTTCCACATCAAGAAAATGGGAGCTTGAGAACTAGTTTCCTAAAGGGAGAGCTTTAGATTAGAATTATATTAAATTAAAATGTAAATATTTTTATTTCATTATTACAAATACATTATTATTACAAATATTTTCATTATATTTATTCAAAATATCAATATAAAACTAAGACTAAATTACAGGTAAATATTATTTCAAAAATTAATTAAGTAAAAAAATTTAATAATATTCATCTTATAGTTGTGGATATGAAATTTTTTTAATGCATGTATGTTTTCCTTTAAGCCCAAACTAAACATCAAACACAAATAAATCAATACCTTATCCATGAGAAGCATTTGCTCCACTTTGTAGTTGATATCAACCAACCATATCATTGGCTTTTATTGTATTTTCATATTAGAATAGTAGTACTATTTTGTTTTTTCCAATCAAAAAAGAATAATGCTTCAAATTTACAAAGATGTTTGAAGTTTATATATGTAAAGTATAATTTTAAAAAGATGTTAAAATTGTATATATGTATTTTCAATTTTGTTTCTCATTTTCTAATGAAATATTTATGGATATTAAAGTTTTATATTGTGTTAAATATATTCATATAATTATTAGTACAAATTAAATTAGTAATTTCAATATTGTAGTTGTTGCAATAAAAGAAACATTGTCCTCCATTGACCTTCAATTTTATTGAAATAATATTTAAAATGTATCAATATCTCTATACATTGTAATATAAAGTATCATTGTAATGTAAAATATTTTTTATATTTTTTTAATATATATTGTCGCCACTCCTAACTTTAGGCGCAACATAGTATTATATTTATGTTTAATATTATTTTTTTATCTTTAATATTACATTAAATACATTTATACCTCCGGGCATTTCCAACATCTTTGAAACTCGTTCTCGAAGTTCCTGGAGCTTGGGAACTAGTTGGGAAAGTCCCCAATTGGTTGAGAACTTGAAAGCTTTTTGAGAGCTTCAACATCAAAGAAATGAGGGTTTGGGAACAAGTTTCCTAAACAAAGAGTTTTAAATTAGAATTATATTAAATTAAAATGTAAATATATTTATTCCATTATTACAAATACATAATTTCTTACAAATATTTTCATTACATTTATTCAAAATATCACTATAAAACTAAGACTAAACTATAGGTAAATATTATTTTCAAAAATTAGTTAAGTAAAAAAACTTAATAATACTCACTTTATAGCTGTGGATATGAAAAACTTTTAATACATGTATGTTTTCCTTCAAGCCCAAACTAAACATGAAAGTATAATAAATCAATACCCTATCCACTACAAGCATTTGTTCCACTCTCTAGTTGATATCAACCAACTATATCATTGTTTTTTATTGTATTTTCATTTTAGAAGAGTAGTACTATTTGTTTTTTCCAATAAAAAAAGAATAATGCTTCAAATTTACAAACATGTTTAAAGTTTATATATGTAAAGTTTAATTTTAAAAAGATGTTAAAATCGCATATATGTATTTTCAATTTTGTTTCTCATTGTCTAATGGAATATTTAGGGATATTAAAGTATGAGTATTGTGTTAAATATATTCATATAATTATTAGCTCAAATTAAATTAGTAATTTTAATATTGTAGTTGTTGCAATAGGAGAAACATTGTCCTCTATTGACCTTCAATGTAATTGAAATAAGATTTTTAATATATCATTATCTCTATACATTGTAATCTTAAGTATCATTATCTCTATACATTGTAATCTAAAGTATCATTGTAATTTAAAATATTTTTTGTATTTTTTTAATATATATTATTGAGACTCCCAAATTCACGTTTCCTGTAAATTTGAGGGAATCTTTCGGAAACTCGTGCAACATAGATTTATACTCTTGGTAATATTGTATTGTAAAAAAAATTTAAACATATAAAAAAAAAAAAAAAAATTCAAAATCAAATAGAATATTAAAGATAAGAATTAAAATAAATTTATGTTAAAGTGTACATTTTTAGTTTTTATATTAAATATATCAATTTTTTTATATTAAATTTAATTATTTTACATATTTTAAAAGTTTTTTTTTTTTTTAAATAAAAAAGGAGTAGTACCTGCTATATTAGATTAGCACAAAACTTTAACAGAAAAATACAGAGTCATGGCTACAGTCACCAAAAATGCTGTCGGTATCCGGAAACCAGCATAAGTGGGAGGCAAATAGCAGTTATACGATAATACATATAGAAAAGAAACATCTGTCCTTCCCGGAGGAAACCAGGACAGATGACAGTGGTCCAGATAAACCTAAAACAGATACACAGTAAAACTAAAAACCAGAAAAACATAAGAACCTAGGCACCCGGTGACGTGTCGCTTCCTCTAGTTTGCCAAGTGGTCCCCGCCAGAATGGCAAAAGCCTGCGCGCATAGGGGGCACTTCCGCTGAGCTGGAGCCCCGGAGAACGCATCGAGGAGCAGGTCCATGCGTTGGCCCATGAGGAGGGCCCTATGTTCCAAGTCCGACATGTGGCCTCAGAGCTCGAACACCAAGGCCAGGTGCTCGTCACTGAGGAAAGATCCAGGCGTTCTGCCACCCAAGCCACTAGGAGGAGCATGCATTTCGCCACCCAAGCCACTAGGAGGAGCACTCTTCAGTTCCAATGCCTCACCAATGCCAACCGCGAGTTCCCTCTGCACCACTTCTGTCTCTACGTTCACATTCTCCTTGGCACCTGTTGCTTGCAAGTCGCCCGGCCAGGGGATTTCTTCGACAACGCAGCCAGGGAAGTCGTCTTCCCTAGCCGAGATGCATATGGTGCCCTCCCTGCTAGACGTCTCCATGGTGCAGTGCTTCTCAACGCACGGCAGGTCCCCAATTGACGGGTCCTCCTCCACGACGCAAATTGGAAACAGATTCGCGGTCTCGGACTCCTTCTTGACACTCTGCGTGAAAGCCATGTCATCCCTGCTACAGCCAACTCCCTGTTCTGCAATAGTGTCGAGCAACACCCTCCTCTCAGTCCGAGCCTTCTTCCTGAGAATGGAAGACGCCAAAGCCAGAGCACGTTCAAGTTGCTCCTTCCGACGCCTCTGCGCTCTGTGTGCGTCCCATGCTGAACCCCAGCGAGGCCTTCCTCGCTTTCTAGCCATTGTACCCAAGCAAATTCCAATTGATTGCAGAGCTAAGTTAAAAGTCCAGGACGAGAGCGGTTGCAGGTGCAGAGCGCAGGCAAACCGACTCTGTCATGGCACACAGAGAAACCACCAGCCCTGGAAATTCTTCTCAGAGTACAGAGAAAAGGTGGTAAACAACCCGAGCATAGCCGCAGCAGGAGCATTCCCTCTCTGCTCGAGCTCAAAAGAAAACTCATAACCAGACCGCAGAGACCTTCGTCCTTCCATATCCTTTATTAATCCGAGTGCGCAGGGGGTGTTAATGGTCGCACGAGGGAGGAGTCCCTCCGTCGCATGGCCTCTGCTATGGCCGTCCACCATCGTAAATGCTGATGTGTGGGTGGCGGCCATCAACAATTAAACCAGAACTAAGTGTTGATCCTGGTGTCATCGCCATGGTGCCGCGTGTCACCCCATCCGGGGCATATTTTAAAAGTTTTAAATCCACTTAATTTTTTTAATTGATAATGGTGGTGATTCATCTCCATTGAGATGGAATTGGTCTATCAGACCTTAAGAAAGTAAAGAATTACTTGGAATTATTTAGAGTTTTATTTCTTTGCTAGAAAAGCATTAAGATTTCAAGATCACCATAGTTTTGTTGCTTTAAAAGGTTATGAAGGTTGGTAGGGTGACAAATATTTTCAAATTGAGATCTAATCTGGGTATAACCGATATTCTAAGAGAAAATGTTTTTCATCTCCAATCCTCTTAGTGTCACAAAGGTGATAGACTCTTTCATCCCATGACTTTTGGGAATTGACCAACATCCATTTTCACTATGAAGTTCATGAGAATTAGTTCTTAATTTAATAATATTTGTCAAAATAGAGAGATAATTTTGATCTTAATTTTCATTTTCCATCTAATTTTATATATGCTCACTACATTTTTCTCCTTAAATTTTGATGTAATAATATTTTTAATATTATCCTTAGTTGCAATATCATCTCTTTCTTTATTTTTCAATGGTTTAGCTAAGACTAGACATCCTTCTACCATCCCCATTTAAACCAAGATAGTTTTGACTAAAACTTGAAACAATTTTAAAAAACCTCGTCTTCCATATTATTTAACCTATTCTTATACATTATACCATATTATTTAACCTATTCTTATACATTATACATTATATATAATTGTATCACATTTTATCTAATTTTACTTTTATTTTTTTTTCTTTTATTTTTAAATTTATAATTATTAAGAGATGTAATAAACAATTTAAATTTATAATTATATAAAAAAATTGTAATATCGTCCACATGTCCTTAACTATTCTTGTCCGATGAGTTGTAGTTATTGTACCTTTCGCTGCAACAACAAATATTATTTTTGAAAAACAAAAAAATAATTAATATAGAACATATTTTGAAAAACAATAAAATAAAATATGTTATTCAGTTTTAACATAAAACTTATTTTTGAAAATAATAAAATAATTAACGATCAAATGAAAACATGGCGATGGTGAAGAGCGCTGAGTGCAGATTAATTACAAACGACGACCTTAGTTGCATGGCAATTGTAAGGAACCAAGCTCATTGCTTGCGATCAAAGTAAAGGTAGCAAACTATTTTGTGATAATGTAAATTTCAAATTGACTCGGGGGTTGTGTGGTGTCTTATAAAAAGTAAAAATTAATGCAGTTTTGGATCATCATGCTAGTCTTTTTTTTTTTTTTTTTTAGTAAAAAGTGGGACCTTTCATATTAGAGCTTCATCAAAAAAAAGGAGGATACATGACACATAGGAGCCAGGTGTCCCGCCTATGTAGGAAATCAGGACACCTGGCTGTCTTACTGTAACATGTCCAAAAAGAAATATAACATAGAGCCACCCTGTCCGTAGGAAACCAGGGGGAGTGTTCAGAACTAACAGCAGATTGATAATATAGTTACTAAGGCTAACCAGACTGACACCTAGAGGACTGTCGTCCTGAGAAACTACAGCAGCAAACATAAAAAACATTCAAGCTCTGTGACCTGTTAACCATTGCTCGCCTTGCCATCCTTCGCCTTGTCGTTCGTCGCTTCTGTGGCCCGAACTGGAATTGCAAAAGGTTGTGCGCAAGTAGGACAAAGGCGCTTGGGCATGTCGTTGGAATAAGCCGCATAAAGCATGTCGAGGCGTTGGCTTGCGCAGACCGCTCTGAAGATTTGGTCTTCAACCAGACTTCTCACCTCAAATATGAGCTGCAGCTGCTCCGGGAGAAAAGGAGGTGGCGAGGGCTGCCTCTCCTGCTTATCATCGCTGTTTAGACATCCTGCCTCCGTGGCTGCACCAGGGTCCTTGGTTGCACCAGCGTCCTTCCAGTGCTCCTCCTCTATGATACAGGCTCCGGTGCTGGGGTCTGAGGGAGCTGTTACGCGAGAGTCGGAGGAGGTCCTGCCGCAGGGAGCGGTTCCAGAACGAAAGGAGCGGGTAAGGGGGTCCCAATCATCCGGGAAGGTAACCAATTTCGATTCTGAAAAATCCTCTAGAAGCTGAATGCTTGAATCTTCTACCACAGTCGTGCCCGGAGGTGAAACTGCTGCTTGAATTGCACGTCGGCATCGCTGTCTAGCTAGAGTGACTGTGGTTTGGAATTCTCGGTGTCATTTCCATCTGGAGGCAGCTGCATACCAGCGCGCCCCCCTGCGTGGTTGCCCCCTCAATCGCGGCATGCCTGAGACAAAAGTTAGAGCCGAGTCGTCAAGAGTTGGAAGCCAGTCGCCAAGAGTCGAATGGCAGCCTCGCTGCACAGGAAACTGCTCGGCAACAATGGAGCATCCGGGAAGGTTGATGGGCGGATAATCGCAATGAACGCCATTAAAGCCATGATCTTAATGCTCTGGCTGGCCGGACCAAGAGCGCTCGTGCTGGATCGCATCATGTTACGGAGGTAATCTGAGCTGACACTCATATTGAATGGCGGAGTGTGTGGGGAGGACCGGTATTAAAGGCCCCACGTCTCCCCTCGTCACCTCCCCTTGCCACCTCCCCTCGCTGTCCTCTCCGCGTGTCACCCCATCCGGGGTTAGGAAATCTTTGCTATCCAATAGTTTGCAGCGGTTGTAGAGTTCTGAGGGCTCTGTGCTTCTGGCATCCCATGTTATGTGCTCCCTTTCCCTGTGTATTCCCTCGTTAGCTAGGAGATCGGCTACTGAGTTGGCCTTCCTTTTGATGTGTGAGGGGATGATACTGGTGTTATGCCTGAGTAAAAATTGGAAGTCTTCTAACAATCCTGCCAGACGCCAACTGGGGGAGATTTTGTGAGGGTGTCCCCCATGCAGGATTTTTGTGATGAGCTGGATGACTATTTGGGAATCCCCTTCCAGGATGATGATGTGACAGTTGAGAGCAATACCTTGTTGGAGTCCCTGCAGGAGGCCGGTGAGTTCTGCTACATTGTTGGTGGTTTCCCCCAAATATCCCGCATTCAAGTTTAAAATTTCTCCAGTAGAGTTTCTGATGACCGCACCATAGCCAGCCGGTCCGGCGTTGCCTTTTGAGGCTCCATCGAAATTAATTTTTATAAATTCTGCTGGAGGGGGGGGCCAAAGGGAGGGGCTGGAGAAATGGCTCTTGGGAGATTGAGAGATCCCCGAGTCTCTGAGGCTAAGTGTCCAGCTTTGAAGGATGTGTGCCTCCTCCCGATTGCACTCTCTGTCCCGCGGTTGCCAGTTCTTGCTCTGAATTGTTTCTCTGATGAGATTGGCTACTGATTTCCAGGTTGCCTCTGCTGGGGAGTGCTTGGAGTGAAAGATGCGTTTGTTCCGCTCCTTCCATAATTTCCAAAGGATGAAGCCAGGTAGTAAGAGCCATATATGATTCAGAATGGGGTTGCTATAAGTGATTGAATCCCAATTTTCTAGAGTGTCTCTGATGCTGCCACGATTTTGGTTGGATCGCCGCATGATTTGTGCTCCCTGATCCCAAATTACCTGGCTGTAGCTGCATCCGTTAAAGAGGTGCTCTTTCGTTTCCTCTTGGGATTGGCAAAGAGTGTACATGGATGGTCCAGTAAATCCTCGTTTCCTGAGATTGTCCCATGTTAAAATTCTGTTGTGAATGATTAACCATAGGAAAGTGGATACCTTGGGCCATAATTCTTTGCGCCATATTTTGCTCCAGATGTGATCCTCTTGCTAATTGTTGTGGATGCAGTGGATGTCATAGGCTTCTTTTACCGAGAAGTTGCCTGAAGCTGCGTGTCCCCGGCGTAGAATTTCGTGGCCTTCTTTCCATGGAATTTTTCGGCGTCCAGCCTCTTGCTGCCAGGCTGTTAGGTTTAAATCAGGGGGAATGCCCAGCTCAAGGTTGGAGGTTTTCCATTGTCGCCAGTTGTGTTCTGCGTCCACAGATTTCCAGAGGTCGCGCACCTTCAGTGTGGGGAGCTAGTTGAGGGCAAAGTGGAGGGGGTTGAGTTCTTCTAAGTCCTGTAAGGGCTTAAGCTGTTGCCATGAGTCTTGCCAGAATCTTGCACTATCCCCATTGCGTATTTCCCAAAAAGCATATTTCTGAATTATGTCCCTGTTTTGCCAAGCGGTGTTCCAGATGTTCGATCCCTGAATTTTGGTGTTGTGCCTGATGAGATGATCTGACGGTGTTGTAGGGGCATATTTGCTCTTCCAGATTTGGGCCCATAAGGCATCTGGTGTTTTCAGCCACCTCCACCATATCTTGGCTCCCATTATCTGATTAAGCTTATCAGGGTCCCGTAGTCCTAGGCCGCCTCTTCCTTTTGGTGAGCAGACCTTGTCCCAGCCGACCAGGGCCCATTTTTTCTTGGCTTGCACTCCTTGCCAGAGGAAATTCTGCTGGATGTTTCTGATTGCTTTGATGATGTGTTTGGGGGCGACGAGCGCAGTGAAGAGGTAGGTGGGTAGTGTCTGGAGGACAAACTTCAGCAGGACAAGTCTGGCTGCAAGGTTTAGAGGCCTGAAGGTCCAGTTGGAAAGTCTGTTGGAGAAGGAGATAAGGAGGCTGTCCCAGGAAATGGTTTTAGCGGGCGCTCCAGTGAGGGGAATGCCCAGGTAATTGGATGGAAGGGAGCTCCTGGGGATTCCCAGGATTCTAGAAATATGCATTTGGACTGCCAAGGGGGTATTGAAAAAGAAGAGCTTGGACTTTTCTAGATTCAGCGTCATGCCCGAGGCTTCAGTGAAATCTGAGAGGATGGAATTTAGCTTAAGGGCTTCCCGTGCAGTGGGGGAATTCATTAGAAGGGTATCGTCAACGAATTGGCTATGTGAAGGGGAAGGTCTGATGTTGTGCAATGGTAGGCCAAGGAGGGTGCCATCCAGAACTGCTGACTTAACAGTTCGGCCAAGGCCTTCCGCCATTAGAACAAAGAGGAAAGGTGATAGTGGATCACCTTGTCTAATGCCTTGGGATGCCATGAAGGGTCGTGAGGGGACTCCATTGACAAGAATAGAGAAGAACGCCAAAGAGGTGAGGTTCAGGATCCAGTGAACCCAAGCATGGTCAAAGCCAAAAGATATAAGAATAGCACATAGGTACTGCCAATTGGCCCTGTCAAAAGCCTTTGAGAGATCGAGTTTAATCAACATACCAGGTGTTTTTGTTGTCTTAAGAGAGCTGACCACTTCATTAGCCAGTATGACGCTATCCATGATCTACCTGCCTTCAACGTATCCAGCTTGTTCCTTGGAGATGATGAAAGGCAGAATTGGCTTGAGTCGATTCTCAATGACCTTGGTAATTATCTTGTAGATGACATTGCATAGAGCAATGGGTCTAAACTGTTTAGGGTTCGTTACTCTTTCCTCCTTTGGGATGAGGGTGAGAAAGGTGGCGTTGAAGGCTTGGAGCACTTGTCCTGAGGATCTGGATTCTTCCACTACCTCCCAAACGTCTTGACCTATGATGTCCCAGTAGAAGTGGAAGAAGTCTGTAGTAAAGCCGTCGGGACCTCCGACTTTGCCTGGGAGCATGTCTTTTACTGCCTTGTCCACTTCCTGCTTGGAAATTGGTCGGATGAGGGCAGCATTTTGTTCTGGCGTAACTAGCTTTGGAATGTGGCTGGTGACTCGGGAGATTGCTACCGTCCTGTCCTTGTTATTTTCCGTGAGGAGGGTTTGGTAGTATCTGTGGAGTTCTTCCTCAATGCGCTCATGATCCCTGATTATTTGGCCTTGCTCATCCTCCAAGTGTGTTATTCTGTTAATGTGTCTTCGGTGTATCATGGTTCTGTGGAAGAACTTTGTGTTTTTTTCCCCTTCCTTTAACCATTGCACTCTCGATTTCTGTCTCCAGAGTATCTCCTCTTGCCTCCTTCGTTGCTCAAGTTGCTCCTGTAATTGCTTTTCTTCCTGCATGAGTTCAGTGGTACGGGTTCCTAATATAAAGCTCTTCTGTATATCAGCTAGCCTGATCTCGGCGTCTCTGATGGCTTGTTGGATGTTGCTGAAGGTGTTTTTATTCCAGTATTTGAGCCTTTGCTTAAAATTTTTGAGTCGATGCTGGAATCTGTACATCTTGGTGCCCTCGTCTATCGCAGATTGGTTCCACCAAAATTGTGCTAATTGATGGAAGTCTGGATGTGTTAGCCAGAATTTTTCAAATCTAAAGGGTTTGAATTTCGGAGTAGCTGCTATGGCAATTTGAAGTGCTATCGGTCAGTGGTCCGATCCTGTTCTGGGAAGAATCAGGCTTTCTATGCAGCGGTCCCTTTCAAGCAAATGTTCTGTTACAAGGAAGCGATCAAGTCTACAGGCCATATGTTGGCTACCAGATCTGCGGTTGGACCAGGTGAAAGTGCCATTGTTGTTCTCTATATCCACTAATTTTAGCTCATCGGGGAGGGATTTGAACTTACCACTGTCTTGCTCGAGTCGCTTGTTGCCTCCCGATTTTTCCTCCAATGACATTATCATATTGAAGTCGCCTCCTAGGATCCAGCTGGGCGTGTTCACCAGAGCTTTGACTTGGGCCAGTTTTTCCAAAAAAAATTTCTTGTCCTGTTGTCCTTGTGGACCATAAACGTTGGTGATGGTCCCCTCCTGACTTGATCCTATTATTGCAAAATGTGTTGACAGAGTGCCTACCATGGAGAAAGGTCCACTAAGGGTCATGTGGTTGGGGTCCCATAAAATTGCTAGGCCTCCCGTTGCTCCCACAGAATCCATATAAAAAGACTGGCAGCCTTTCCATATTCTCTGAATGATGTTCTCAGCTTCCGAGCCGGCGCATTTAGTCTCCTGTAACATTAGAATATCTGGGGTTTCCTCTTTGATGCAGTTTATGAGGATCCTTTGCTTGGATCGTCTGTTGAGCCCTCTGATGTTCCAGGAGAGGATCTTCATCATTAAGAGGAGGGGTGTAGGTGGAGGTATCCCTCCGAGAGCCTCTGTATCTACCCTGAGTTGATCATTAGGTTCCCGGCTTCTTTGATCAGCTGATGAACTGGCTTTCTGCCACGTCTTCTGCCTTCTCTTGGGGTCTTTTTGAAGCTCGAGCTCGACTCGGAGGCGATGCCTAGGCGCGCTGTGGAACCCGCCGTTGAGTCGAGGAAGATCTTGTGAACCTTTCACAATTGTTCTTCCGGGAGACCCTGCAGGTCCCTTTGGTCTAGGGCCTCCTCCAGTTTCTCCAGATCTATGCCGGCTAGGTCCTGAGCATCCATTTGCATATGTATATCGCCGTCTGCGTCCCCTGCATCCTCTGTCTTGTTTTCTTTGGTTGGATCCGGAGGGGGGATGGTAGCGCTCGGGGCTTTGCCTGTCTGTGCTCCAGCGTGGGGATCCTGGATTTCATCTTCTGCCGGTAGCTGGCTAAGAATGTCGTAGGAGTTATTGGTTTGGATCTTAGGTTTGGGATCGACTATCGGTCTTCGAGTGGGATTTTTCTTCCTAGCTTGAATCACGATGAAGCCGTCTTTCTGCAGATTCGGGCTGGGTTTGGATATTGGCTGGTTTAGTGGGCAGTCCCGAAACAGATGGCCGTGTTCGTGGCATTTTCTGCACCTGAACGGGATGTTCTTGTAATCTAGGGTTTGGGCCCAGTCCTCATCCTGGTATTCCAGTATTACAGTTCCTGGTAGGGCTTTGGCTATGTTCATATAAACACAGATGCGAGCATATGAGGTATATTTTCTCTGCTTTGTAGCTTCAGAGGCTTTCACATACTGACCAATGGTGTTACCTATTCCCATGAGAATCTCCTCCAGCCAGAACTCTTGCGGTAGGGAGTAAAGGCGTATCTAGACGGGTGCCATTGTGAAGTCCTCTTTGTCTGGGCTAAAGCACTCTGTCCAGTACCTTAGGAAAAGGCCGGCTGAGTTGAAGAAATACGGGCCATTTTCAAAGATGCGGTCCTTGTCCTCTAGATTATAGAGTATAATGGTAAAGAAGCATTTTGAGCTGAGCTGGACTTCGTAATCGCCTTTGGGGTTCCACCAATGCTTGATCCATTTTTGCAGATCTCGTTCTGATGGCCAGAGTCCCAGAAATTTGCCAATGAGTGTGTGTTCTTGCATAAACTGTGTGTGTTCACCCACCCTGGCTGAACTTATGTGGTATCGCGGGGCCTTTTCCATCTGAGGGATACATTTCCCTGGTACCCAGCTGCGTGGTGGTTTAGGATTGGAAGTGCTGGCTTCCGTCTCCATTTCTTGTTGCAGACCTTGTTCTTTGGCGAGTAGCTGTTCTCGGATTGGCGACGGCGGCTCAAACGTGGGGCGTCTTGCCTTGGTTCCAGATTTGTCATTGGCTGCCACATTGTTGTATGAGGGGGGTTTCCCCCCCTCCTCCACGCCCATGACTGCGATTCAGCGCCGGGAGGGACTTGCAGTGGAGCAGGGAAACTTCGTAGCCTGAGAAGAGACTGTTACAGTCGATCTGTGGCTCGCATGGGCCGCGAGCTAGGGTTTCTCCCGATATCATCAT
>JASDQU010101998.1:405332-415578 GCA_032191745.1 Picea mariana
GCTTAAATATTTGATTAAGATGAAAGAGCAATATTTGAATGAGAAATCACACAGGAGTGAAAGTTGAGAAAGTGTGCTTGTCTCCCTGCACGCCACCTATAAAGCCAATCCAATGAGGATTAGATTTGTAAGTGGCATACAGGGAGCCAGGCACACTCTACCTTAATTTCTAGCCACCATTTGCTCCTGCTCCTTCTGTGCTCTCCAAGCTCCAGCTCTGAAACACCAGATCTAGTCCACCATTCCAAGGCCCTACATTAGTAGAATCTGTAATCAGAAGGCCAAAGTTACTTAACAAAACCTTCTTTGCTTCTGGGGAACTTGATCAATTCAAATATTGCAGAGACTGGTTCAAAGCCAGGAAATAACTTTTTTTGATGGAGTGAAAAAATGGGTACATAAGAAACCAAAGAACTAGGTCTAATAACTTAATAAAGTGAATGATGGGGAAGTTTACCTGCAAGCGGTTCACCATCTCCATCTCCATCTCTGTGTTGTTGCAAAGAGGAAGACATTTTTCTTGCCTGGCGGTGGCTAAGCAGGCAGGTATTATTGCTACCCAGCTCATCATATCCATTATTCAATATATTTTCATGGTTGACATGGAGTCTGAGATTGGGTTTTTATATGCTTTTTCATAAACTGACATCATTAATAATAAAATAGAGAGGGTCGTGTTTGTGATTGTGTGTGTGGGGCTGCTTTCAATGCCCTAACGAGTAAAGCACCGATATGGGTTTTTTCTTTCTTGATTGGCGCTGACTGCCCGAGCTGTTTTCCATGATCGTTGTAAGAATCTCTTGACAGGTAGGGCAGGGAGAAAGTACTGGAACTGCCTGACTGCTTCCCTATTCATTTTTCTCTTTTTTTTCTGTAAACTTTTTGCCTAGGTAGGTGGGTGTGTGTTTCTCGCCATGGAAAGTGTGTAACCTCCGAGTCCTCCTTCCATATACGACGGACTGGAAATGGTAAACATGTGAATCCCTTCGTTCATTCAGGCAGACAGACATGGGACGTTGTCAGATTTTTATTTGGAATTTTGTGGTAAGAAAACTGCACTCTCTTGGATGGATATGGAAATTGAAATTAATAGGCGGTGATGCAACACACGAGCTTTTTACCCAGCGGTTCCCTGATTTTTTTTCAAATTTTTTCGCTCTCACCCACTGACCCGACTTCATATACAAACTGTCTGTCAGTGTGCTCGACAGATTCATCGTTTGTTTTGTTTTCTTTCCATACATGCATAGGTACATGAACATTAAAAACACACAATCATGGATCTCTCTTCAACACTGTGAAGATTAACATATACGTTTGCTAAACAGTTTAAATAAATCATGGATCTCTCTTCAACACTGTGAAGATCAACATATACGTTTGCTAAACAGTTTAAATAAATCATGGATATCTCTTCAACAGTGTTATATCTCTTGGCAACATGGCATGTAAATGGAGCATAAACATTTGCTAAACAGTTTAAATAAATCATGGCTATCTCTTCAACAGTGTTATATCTCTTGGCAACATGGCATGTAACTGGGGCAACGTGGATTGCAACAATGCCAATTGGTATCAATGGTCCATCTAAAGTTGTTCACTGTACCTCATTGCAAGTTGCCCACCAGTATGTCATAGTGTAAATTGCCGTACAACCCAGGGTGCAGGAGATTTCCCTGTCTTTTCCCTGGAGATTGTAATGTTTAGGCAACCCAGGGTGCAGGAGATTTCCCTGTCTTTTCCCTGGAGATTATAATGTTTATATCAAGATTCATCTTGATTTTTTAAACTAACATCCGACTTGACTTTGAAAATTAAGATTAAGAAAAGCCTCTCCTTTGACTTTGAAAATTAGGATTAAGAAAAGCCTTATCATCAGGGTAAGTTAAGTCATATTAAGGATTTTTGTGCAATAAGTTAATCATGAATTTCCTTTTTTTTTTTTTTTTTTAATCATAGATAAGAATTCCACCATAATTTAAATTTGGTGTATAGTGAAATGATGGGAATGATAACCAAATTCTACATCATGAGATTCTAAGAATAAACTATTTCATTTATTTATTAACATTAAGAATTTTATGTTTTTTATTTTTTATTTATTTTTAATATAATATTAAATAGATTTATGATGGTGGTTAAAGTTTATTGTTTATTGAGATTAAAATTGATTTATAAAATTTTTAAAATCAATATAGATTCATCTTAATTATCAAGGACCAAGAGAGATTCCTAGCTTGATAAATGGATCTATGTTGATGGTACTATATAAGTGTTTCTATATATTTTAATGTTTTTTTTTATTATTTTTTATTTATTAATTTAATATTAATTTATTATTTTGTGAATTTTTTACTATTATTTTAATGTTTTATGTTACATGTACATCTCTCCCATACTGAGCTTTAAAAAACCTTGGGTTCAAAAAGTAAGAAATTACTTAAATTTATTTAAAATATTATTTCCATATTTTTATACTCTAGTTAAATAGATTTATACTGTCTTGAATATATTATATCATAGTTGACATTTCCAATATTTATGTCGGAGCTTGAGAACTAGTAGGGAACCTCCCCTAATTCTTTTGGGAACTTGGGAGCTTCCATATCAAGAAAATGAGAGTTTGAGAACCAGTTTCCTAAAGGGAGAGCTTTAAATTAGAATTATATTAAATTAAAATGTAAATATTTTTATTTCATTATTACAAATACATAATTATTACAAATATTTTCATTATATTTATTCAAAATATCAATATAAAACTAAGACTAAATTATAGGTAAATATTATTTAAAAAATTAGTTAAGTAAAAAAATTTAATAATACTCATCTTATAGTTGTGGATATGAAATTTTTTTAATGCATGTATGTTCCTTCAAGCCCAAACTAAACATTAAAGTCAAATAAATCAATACCTTATCCATGAGAAGCATTTGCTCCACTTTGTAGTTGATATCAACCAACCATATCATTGGCTTTTATTGTATTTTCATACTAGAATAGTAGTACTATTTTGTTTTTTCCAATCAAAAAAGAATAATGCTTCAAATTTACAAAGATGTTTGAAGTTTATATATATGTAAAGTTTAATTTTAAAAAGATTTTAAAATTGTATATATGTATTTTCAATTTTGTTTATCATTTTCTAATGGAACATTTATGGATATTAAAGTTTCATATTGTGTTAAATATATTCATATAATTATTAGTACAAATTAAATTAGTAATTTCAATATTGTAGTTGTTGCAATAAAAGAAACATTGTCCTCCATTGACCTTCAATTTTATTGAAATAATATTTAAAATGTACCAATATCTCTATACATTGTAATCTAAAGTATCATTGTAATGTAAAATATTTTTTATATATTTTTAATATATATTATTGCCACTCCCAACTTGAGGCACAACATAGTATTATATTTATGTTTAATATTATTTTTTTATCTTTAATATTACACTAAATACATTTATACCTCCCCCGAAGTTCCTGGAGCTTGGGAACTAGTTAGAAAAGTCCCCAATTGGTTGGGGACTTGAGAGCTTTTTGGGAGCTTCAACATCAAAGAAATGGGAGTTTGGGAACCGGTTTCCTAAACAAAGAGCTTTAAATTAGAATTATATTAAATTAAAATGTAAATATATTTATTCCATTATTACAAATACATAATTTCCTACAAATATTTTCATTATATTTATTCAAAATATCACTATAAAACTAAGACTAAACTACAGGTAAATATTATTTCAAAAATTAGTTAAGTAAAAAAACTTGATAATACTCACTTTATAGTTGTGGATATGAAAAACTTTTAATAATGTATGTTTTCTTTCAAGCCCAAACTAAACATGAAAGTATAATAAATCAATACCCTATCCACTACAAGCATTTGTTCCACTCTGTAGTTGATATCAATCAACTATATCATTGTTTTTTATTGTATTTTGATATTAAAAGAGCAGTACTATTTTGTTTTTTCCAATAAAAAAAGAATAATGCTTCAAATTTACAAACATGTTTAAAGTTTGTATATGTAAAGTTTAATTTTAAAAAGATGTTAAAATTGTATATATGTATTTTCAATTTTGTTTCTCATTTTCTAATGGAATATTTAGGGATATTAAAGTTTGAGTATTGTGTTAAATATATTCATATAATTTTTAGCTCAAATTAAATTAGTAATTTTATTATTGTAGTTGTTGCAATAGGAGAAACATTGTCCTCTATTGACCTTCAATGCAATTGAAATAAGATTTTAAATGTATCAATATCTCTATACATTGTAATCTAATGTATCATTATCTCTATACATTGTAATCTAAAGTATCATTGTAATTTAAAATATTTTTATATTTTTTTAATATATATTATTGAAGCTCCCAAATTCACGTTTCGTAAATTTGAGGGAATATTTCGGAAACTCGTGCAACATAGATTTATACTCTTGATAATATTATATTGTAAAAAAAATTTAAACATAAAAAAAAATTTCAAAATCAAATAGAAAATTAAAGATAAGAATTAAAATAAATTTATGTTAAAGTGTAAATTTTTAGTTTTTATATTAAATATATCAATTTTTTTTATATTAAATTTAATTATTTTACATATTTTAAAAGTTTTAAATACACTTAATTTTTTTAATTGATAATGGTAGTGATTCACCTCCATTGAGATGGAATTGGTCTATCAAACCTTAAGAAAGTAAAGAATTACTTGGAATTATTTAGAGTTTTATATCTTTACTAGAAAAGCATTAAGAGAAATGTTTCAAGATCACCATAGTTTTGTTGCTTTAAAAGGTTATGAAGGTTGGTAGTGTGACAAATATTTTCAAATTGATAACCGACATTCTAAGAGAAAATGTTTTTCATCTCCAACCCTCTTAGTGTCACAAAGGTGACAGACTCTTTCATCCCATGACATTTTGGGAATTGACCAACATCCATTTTCACTATGAAGTTCATGAGAATTAGTTCTTAATTTAATAATATCTATCAAAATAGAGAGATAATTTTGATCTTAATTTTCATTTTTCATTTAACTTTATATATGTTCACCACATTTTTCTCCTTAAATTTTGATGTAATAATATTTTTAATATTATCCTTATTTGCAATATCATCTCTTCATTTATTTTCTTCCTTTATTTTTCAATGGTTTAGTTAAGACTAGACATCCTTGTACCATCCCCATTTAAACCAAGATAGTTTTGACTAGAACTTGAAACAATTTTAAGAAACCTCTTGTCTTCCATATTATTTAACCTATTCTTATACATTATATATAATTGTATCACATTTTATCTAATTTTACTTTTATTTTTTTATTTTGTTTCTAAATTTATAATTATTAAAAAAATTTAATAAACAATTTAAATTTATAATTATAAAAAAAAATTGTAATATCAATTAAAATCAATAACAGTGAGGCCACAAGGGCACATCACACGCGAGTCTACGCTCACATAATCTGTGTTAATTGTTTATTAATGTAAATCAATTACATATATATAGCACAAGGTGCTCACAACAACCTTGAACTACCTCCTACAAAGGTGGATCTGAAACCAACCTAGAAGCTATAAATGAATACAGCTATAACAACCCTGAAACCAACTCTAACAAATAGTTGATATTTTGACATTATTCCAACACTCCCCCTTAATGGAGAAATGGATTTTCTACCAAACATAATAGAGCAGAACATAACATGCTTGCTGGTCTCAGTCTCAGCTAGGCTTACAAATTAACAATTTCATCTGAACCTTTCTTGATCTTAGATAGTGATGTAGATGGAGCTTTTTCCTTGGCTTGCTACTCCATATATGTTTCATCTTGACTTTGTTCTGCTTCATAGCCCTTTTTGCTTTGTTCCTCGGCATTTTGGAATTTGACTTCTGATTATTGTTCTTTGTCCTCAACACTTTTACATTTTCTTTGTCCTCAGAACATTTGTCTTTAATGTTCGCAAATGCTTCCAACTCCACATAAATATGTTGTTCCCATTTCTGGATACAATCAACAATGTCCTGCTCAACGGACTCTTGCAACATCAGCTCATAGTAATACTTTATTTCTTCAGGACTCCACTTTATAAAAACTGACTCAATTTCTATATCTGTAATGCAGTCTTCTTCTTCTTCAGTGTCCATACAGTCCTCATCATAATCTAATGTTTCTTTGCATTCATCATAATATGTCTTTTGAAGCCATTCCTCAATAAATTCTAATTCTGCATCAAACTTATCTGGCACTTTACCTAAGTGCTTCACATCACATTCTTCCTTAGTAAGCCCTGCACACTCAAAAACATTCATTAGAGTATCAAAACAATTTTTGCTCATGTCATTTTGCTCTTCTAAGAGAGCTTTTTGATTTTTCTCCTCTTCATCTTCCTTCTCTTCCTTCATTGCAACAATAAAGTTGTCTTCCACTTGATTTGTGTATGCAAGTGGACCATTCTTCTCACCAAACAACAACTCATCAATAAGATGTTTCTCATGCATCAATTTTGACCACTCTTCATTAGATGAATTGTCTTCATCAAATCTGACTTCATATGTCTCTCCTTCAGAGAGATCTTCCTCCACAAGGTTTTCATTCTCATTATCACAATCAACTACATACAGACTTTCATCATCAATCATTGCGATTTCAATGCAATCATTTCCAGTCTTTATTTCAATTATAAGACTATCAATACACTCACCATTTTCAACAACAATGACATGATTAGTTTCGTATTTAACTATTTTGCTCCCCCTCACACTAAACTTCATCTCTAGATTATCCCAAAACATTTTTGCATTCTCTATTTCACCAAATTCATATAACAAAGCAAACAGGATGCCATTATTCAATGCTGAACTAACAAGATATAATGTTAATTTATCTCTTCTCTTCTCAGTAGGATCTTCATAATCATTTTGAACAAATTCCCATAAATCTACTGATCCAAGTAAACCTTCCATTTTCATTTTCCAAAGATAAAAATTGTTACCTGAAAATGATGGTAAAACTGGCATTAACCTTTTCAATATTGCATTGATTTCTTCATCTTCATCAATCTGCTCCAGATCCACAATCTGATCCTGGTCTCCATCAGGTATGTGTTCCTCTGACACTTTATATTTACCTGCAAAATATATTTCCTCTTGCTGATTCTTCCTCCACATGTGTTTCATCTCTCTTCGAAGCTGTTTAATTCTCCTTTGATGACCCATTTCTTCACATTGAGTCATCTTTCAACAACAATGATAAGCACGTCTTCACGTCACAACAATGATCATTGAACAACAATTTCTTGTACCGAAAACAACAGTGCTCCACGTGTGCTCAGTACTGAGGAACCTCTTTGCTTCGACCGCCTGCAAAGAAATGACAAGTAACGAAAACCACTTTCTTATCACCAAATTTCTTCTACAATATGTCACTGCAGCTCTTTTCCCCACGCGATCCTATGTAAGCAATGAGCCAACTCTTCACTTCAATGTAGACATGGGAATCCTTTTCATGCGGATTTTCCCTCTCAAAATTCTGCACCTGTGCTCCTACGAGCAATAACGATTTACATGCCACAATCTCGACAATGTCTTCCTCCTACATAGCCTTCAATGTAGCAACGACGTCCTCCACACAATCGATCACTACTTGCAAAGACAAATTCGACGGTGGCTTTCATACAAGAGACAAATCTCCTCCACACAGGCGAGCACTCCAGACTCCTCTACGCTGGCGGACTCCTCCACTCCTCCGCGACTCCTCTATCAATAGTGATCTCTATCGCTGCGGTCTGCTGCCCCTCCAACTGCAGGCTGTTAAGCGAATAATCCTAGCAGCCACACCAATGGTGTACATGCTATCCACACAGAGCTCCTTCTGCAATCTCACGATGTAGATAGCTCCTCCAATCTCACGAGGACTCCTTCAACTTCTACAGTAATCAAAATCAAAACGGTGACAAACAATGACTGCACACTCATGAATTCAACACTTATAATGCCATTCTTGTTGTTATACAACCAATCACAACCTCATTCAGAGACTCGATTCCACATTGAAGTAACCTCCAAATATCCGAGTGCTGCTAACTACCAGGTCTCTGCCACGCAGGCCCTCCCGAGGGTGACATCCACATCTTCTTGAGAAGACACCGGCATTGTCTGCTCTTCTCCTCTGTGGCTATACTCCAGGTCTCTGTTCTTCAACAGATCGCTTGTTCAGATAATTATCTTGTCAGCTTTGTACTTGCACGGATTTATGCATCCCTTTCCAAACACCCATGCTCCTAACTACCAGGTCTCTGCAAGGATATTAGAAGACGCAATGATAATCAGATCGCAGTTTTGTCAAATCTCACTGATGTTCTAGCAATTGCAACACGCAGCAAATGTTCACACAGAGGAGCACGCAACAACCTCAACAATGAGTCTCATCCTCATAGAATAGACAACGATCTGGTTGATGTCACCAACAGGGAGGCTCTTCCTCCTGCTCTGATACCAAATTAAAATCAATAACAGTGAGGCCACGAGGGCACATCACACGTGAGTCTACGCTCACATAATTTGTGTTAATTGTTTATTAATGTAAATCAATTACATATATATAGCACAAGGTGCTCACAACAACCTTGAACTACCTCCTACAAAGATGGATCTGAAACCAACCTAGAAGCTATAAATGAATACAACTATAACAACCCTAAAACCAACTCTAACAAATAGTTGATATTTCGACATTATTCCAACAATATCGTCCACATGTCCTTAACTATTCTTTATTCTTGTCCGATGAGTTGTAGTTATTGTACCTTTCGCTGCAACAACAAATATTATTTTTGAAAAACAATAAAATAATTAATATAGAACATATTTTGAAAAACAATAAAATAAAATATGTTATTCAGTTTTAACATAAAACTTATTTTTGAAAATAATAAAATAATTAACGATCAAATGAAAACATGGCGATGGTGAAGAGCACTGAGTGCAGATTAATTACAAACGACGACCTTAGTTGCATGGCAATTGTAAGGAACCAAGCTCATTGCTTGCGATCAAAGTAAAGGTAGCAAACTATTTGTGATAATGTAAATTTCAAATTGACTCGGGGGTTGTGTGGTGTCTTATAAAAAGTAAAAATTAATGCAGTTTTGGATCATCATGCTAGTCTTGAAATTAAGGGAATGTTAGTATTAAAATTAAGGGAAGGGAGGGAATCGCAGATGTCTTTATTCATTTTTTAAGTGTATTTTTAAATAAAATTAAAATTATATATATATATATATATTTTGTTGAGGATGTCCTATTTATTAAAAGTTTTGGAGAAAAATAGAGTAGATTCAAAAGAATCTTATAATTAATAATCTCAAAATTAAGGGCAATAAACCCTATCCTATTAACGCATCAAGATAGGATGACATAATGATGCCAAGTCTTGGGGAATAAAAGAAGAAGTTATTCTACATAATATCGATGATATTAAAAACATTGTACAAGCTAACATATTATAAGGAGATGGTTAACCCTAACCTTGAAGATCAAAAACATCTCTGTGTTTTGACTAGGGTAAAAAAGAGAATCAGTATTGTTAAAATAAGAATGAATTATCAGGAATTGCATAGTGAAACTGGGCCTTGGACAATCCCTAAAACACTTTCTCCTAGAATGCCTAGAGTACCCTGGATATACACAAATTAGATCCCAATTTCCAAATATTTGTCACAATACCTACCTTCCTAACCTTCTTAATCATCAAAACTTTAGTAATCTTGAAAGGCTTATCTTAATTCTTTTCAAACAACAAAATAACATTTAAAAATAATCCAAAAAATGTCTTATTTTTATTTTTTTAATATTAAATAAACTATTTAATTAATATATATATATATATATTTTAAAATATACATAAATATAATTACTATAATAATATTAATATTTAAATTATAACAATTTAAAAAAATTACGTACATATATATACACACTCACCATGCTCTAACCACATTTTTATATGAACAAGTTTCATGGTAACGTAAAATGTAGCACTTTTTTTTTAATAATAGTTGTGTATGTTTGTTTGCTCACTCGATAGTTGGTACATCTTTGTTATCCCTGTTTGTATTGTTTCCTATTGTGAAAATGGTTTTTTTCATAATGGTTGGTGGTTGGTGTAAAGTTGGTTGCCCTAGTTGATGTTTATTTTTAATTTTTTTTTTGAAAGTATAATGTTTTACTTTAAAGTT
>JASDQU010101998.1:433504-447914 GCA_032191745.1 Picea mariana
TATAGCCAAAGTGTGGAGTTTGACATAGATTTTCTAACTTGGTTTTTTTTTTATTACATTATATCATTTTCTATTGTTGTTGAGTGCAATAATTAGGTTCTAAAAATATGCTTGGTGAGGAGGTTTTAATTCGGTATTCTCTTCGTGATATTGTTGTTGAGTGCAAGTAATTAGGTTCTAAAAATATGCTTGGCAACTAGGTTTTAAATCGATATTCTCTTCGCGAAGAGGTTTTGGATCAACCTTTAAAATGAGCATAGCATATTTCAAGGTAGTAGCGTTGATATTAATAGAGAAAATCAGCGAGTTAAAGTGAAAATTTTCTTTATTAATGCTAATAGTTAGAGCGCAATGAAGAATAGAAGTTGTTATTTGAAACAATACATTCTCTCAAAACTAATAAATCTCTAGGAATGCTTATGAAATTGGAAATATACAAAGTCTATGACCAATTGAGTTAGAACTTCTTAGAAAAAAATGATCTCAACCTTTTGTTTCTACTATGACTAGATAACATGGATTATTAACTTGGTCTCCTCTATTTTTTTCTCAATCTTTGTGAACGGGTCTCCCTCCCCCCCCTTTCACCCTTCTAGAGGTTTAAGACAAAGAGTCCCCCTCTCTCCCTTTTTGTATATTCTTATGGTTGAAGGAATAGGTAGAATCCTTCTTCAAGATAGAATGGAAGGGAAAATCAAAGGGATGAAGTTAACACGGGACTTGGATCCCTTATATCATATCTAATTCGTGGATGATAACCTATTTATGGGTGTTCTTACCATTCAGGAAGATATAGATTTCAAATCTACCCTTGACACCTTCCTCCTTGCCTCTAGTGCCTAAATCAATATTTCTAAATCACTCATATTTTTTTCAATATGCCTCTAATTGTGCAACACAACATTTGCAGAACCCTTGACTTTCAACAAGGTTCCCTTCCAACC
This sequence comes from Picea mariana, assembly GCA_032191745.1. Classification (NCBI taxonomy): domain Eukaryota; kingdom Viridiplantae; phylum Streptophyta; class Pinopsida; order Pinales; family Pinaceae; genus Picea; species Picea mariana. The sequence continues at coordinate 434,449 of JASDQU010101998.1, forward strand.
AAATTCCTCGGTGCTCCTCTACTTGTGAATGCTACCAGAAATTCCTCTTGGGAATCCCTTCTTTCTAAGATTAAAATCAAATTATAAAGCTAGACTTTCTAATTCCTTTCCCTTCATAGAAGAGTTATGTTCATCAAATATATCCTCTACTCCTTTCCCCTCTATCGTTTCTCTGTCTTGGTTTCTCGATCCAAGATTCTAAAATTGCTTAGAAACCTCCAACTATTTCCTTTGGTGTGGCCCAAGAAGAGAATGAAAATGGATGTTGGTAGCATGGGACAAAGTTTGTATCTTGAAATGGCTAGGCATCCTAGGTATTAAGTATCCCCAAATAACTAGCAAAGTCCTGGCTACAAAAACTTGGTGGAGATGGATCAAAAGCTTCAAGGATCTCTAGAGAAAAATATGGAAATATAAATATGCTTATGATATTCCAATAGAAAATAATGGAAGGGATTCATCCTATATCATTGATTTGGAATAATGCTTGGTCTAATAACTACATAGTACATGAGAAATGTTTATGGAAATTCATAAATGGAACCTCTACCTTGTTTTGGGAGGACTCATGGAAATAGGAAAAAATAATATTAGTTGAGACATCCCTCTGGGAGGCTCAAAATATCCGCTTTAATAAAGGATGGGCACAATAAATCATTGTTGGAAAGAATACGATGAAAACCCCCAACAAATGGATCATTCCTAGATAGTGAATGATGAATAGACAAAAGAAGTGAATCTAAACTCTCATATNAATGGCCTAAAGCCGACATAAATAAAATAGCATTACTAATCTAATATGCCCCAATTAAGGGGTAATGAGCCAATATTAGGGCTTAACAGGTCTCCCTCCCCCCCCTTTCACCCTTCTAGAGGTTTAAGACAAAGAGTCCCCCTCTCTCCCTTTTTGTATATTCTTATGGTTGAAGGAATAGGTAGAATCCTTCTTCAAGATAGAATGGATGGGAAAATCAAAGGGATGAAGTTAACACGGAACTTGGATCCCTTATATCATATCTAATTCATGGATGATAACCTATTTATGGGTGTTCTTACCATTTAGGAAGATATAGATTTCAAGTCTATCCTTGACACCTTCCTCCTTACCTTTGGTGCCTAAATCAATATTTCTAAATCACTCATATTTTTTTCAATATGCCTCTAATTGTGCAACACAACATTTCCAGAACCCTTGACTTTCAACAAGGTTCCCTTCCATCCAAATTCCTCGGTGCTCCTCTACTTGTGAATGCTACCAGAAATTCCTCTTGGGAATCCCTTCTTTCTAATATTAAAATCAAATTATAAAGCTATACTTTCTAATTCCTTTCCCTTCATAGAAGAGTTATGCTCATCAAATATATCCTCTACTCCTTTCCCCTCTATTGTTTCTCTATCCTGGTTTCTTGATCCAAGATTCTAAAATTGCTTAGAAACCTCCAACTATTTCCTTTGGTGTGGCCCAAGAAGAGAATGAAAATGGATGTTGGTAGCATGGGACAAAGTTTGTATCTTTAAATGGCTAGGCATCCTAGGTATTAAGTATCCCCAAATAACTAGAAAATTCTTGGCTACAAAATCTTGGTGGAGATGGATCAAAAGCTTCAAGGATCTCTAGAGAAAAATATGGAAATCTAAAAATGCTTATGATATTCCAATAGAAAATAATGGAAGGGATTCATCCTATATCATTGATTTGGAATAATGCTTGGTCCAATAACTACATAGTACATGAGAAATGTTTATAGAAATTCATAAATGGAACCTCTGCCTTGTTTTGGGAGGACTCATGGAAATAGGAAAAAATAATATTAGTTGAGACATCCCTATGGGAGGCTCAAAATATCTGCTTTAATAAAGGATGGGACACAATAAATCATTGTTGGAAAGAATACGATGAAAACCCCCAACAAATGGATCATTCCTAGATAGTGAATGATGAATAGACAAAAGAAGTGAATCTGAACTCTCATATACTCCTTGACAAAAAATTAAGCTCACAAAGGATCTATAAGAAATAGGTGCATGACATTATGCATCGGGGTAACCAAGGTTTAGGAAACTATAGCACGAAATCAACCTATGCAAGGGAATCCAACCATCACAATATGGAGAAAGAAATAATATGGAAGAGAATATGGAATGCACATCAATGACCTAAAATATCAATCTTCTTATGTATTTTAGCTCGCAAGAAAAATACGACCTGGGATAAGCTCCTCTCAATGGGTTTATAAGGTTCTTCATACTATTTCATGTGTCAAAAAAATTAAGAAAGTGCTAATCACCTCTTCAACACATGTCCTAAAGTAAGCCACATTTGGGACAGGGGAGCAGTTGCTTTTAGATAATCTAATAGAAAAAGGGACAACATCATTTCCACTTTGGAAAATTGGAGATATGGACCTTTCAAAAATTTAATTCTCAATAGGATATGGATACTTTTTCTAGGTTTTGTACTTTGTGTTATAGCGCAAGCTATAGGTTGGGAAAATCCCAACCCAACCACAAAGCAAGAGCTACAACTTGGGAATCCTACACCCAATGTCACCTCGATGTAGGTCCCACACTTCAAGGGTGACTAGGTCACTCTAGGGAGGCGATCATGGTGGCCCTAGGGGGATTGAGATGGAGATGGAGGGAAATGGAAGTGATGACCCTAGAGTTCAATTCTAAGTGTAATAAAAGGTAGAGAGAGATGCCTTTTAAGTCAAATAATTGTTTCCCCATAGGTATGGTACTTCTTCGGATGATTGTACTTGCCCGAGACACAAGAAAATAAACTTTGCAATAATATATGTTAGTTGGATCAGAAATTTAATCTTGTTGTCCCATATTTTCATAAGTATATATCAGCTTATATCAGCAAATAAAACATCTAAAATCAGCATATAAATATCTAGACTAGTTAGGTAAATCAACATCAAACTTAGAAATGAACATAGGTTGAAAAATGGCACTTAAGAAGATAGATAAGATGGTTGTTGTAAACATGTGTTTTCTGCAGATAATTGCAGCCTTATGGCTGTATCATTCAGTGGCATGCAGCATCAAAATCAACCATTAAAAGTTTCCAAGAACTAGCCCAAAAGATGCACCCTAGTTAGTAGAGTTAGTGTACAAAATTTAGGAGCTAGTATAGGGTTAGTTTAGGAGTTATGACAGTGTTAATTGCTAGAGTTATGCAGCCCTAATGGTTGTAGGTTAAATTTTATAACAACAATTAGAGTATTCGGAGAGAGGGGACTCCCTTGTGGGGGAAGACTCCTCTCAATGAGGCAAATCAACCTCAAGCAAGAAAACTTTCAAAAGGTCAAAATTATGTTTCACAATGCAACGATTTTATATCTCCAATGCAAAGAAGTATGACTAGTGCCTTTAATATTGGGTTACTGGAATCAAAAGAACAATAGATAGATAAGCTAACTCCTTTGGGGTGTAATCCCTTTGACTTCCCAAGGCAAGTTTCTCTAGCTAGGGTTTAAGCTAAGAGGGTGTATGCCCTTATACTTCTCTTAGAAAACCCTTGTATATTCAATGAGATGAAGAAAAATGATGAAGGCTATAATGGGGGTGTATGCCCTTATACTTCCCACCTAGCTCCTAGCATAGAAATACTTGACTTGAAAAAATGATAGCATAATAGTAGAAAACCATACCAAGATCAAGACAAATGCCAAGATAATCCACCACAAGAGTTAGAAAACATCATCCAAGGCTAGCGCTAGACTTCCATCAACCATTCACCAATAGATAGCCATAAAAAAGTTCACAAGAGATAAAAAGAGCCAAGTGTGGTGCAAATTTCAGACCAAGTCTTCTCACAAGAGGGAGAGTTATGATAAAAATGAGATCTTATGATCTCTACTTATACAAAATGTAGCTAACATAGTTTGTCCACATACTTTATGGTAAACCACAAGATTAGGGGTTAACAACCCTAATCTTTCCCCTTTCAAAAAATAATATTAAACAATTCCTTTAAAATTTCACTTTTGCACAAATAAAACCCTAATTTAGAATGATGTCACCCATTTAGGGGATGTTTTGGCATTAGGAGAAATTGGTTGGTGTAGGAGGGTGACTAGGCTTGCAAAAGCCACGTATCAAGTGCCCAAATATCTTCCTTCAAGGTCAAGATCTCAAACCCCTCAAAACGTCTAAGTGCCAAAGCATATCATCTCACCACCATGCCCTAGCCCCCAACACATGATGTCATGCTAAAAGAGGGGACTTTTTTCCCCTCCTAGGAAAACAATTTGGCAAGTGAGGGTTGGGCTATGTCATCCAAGTCATCATCAAGGCCTTCCAAGTCTAATCTTTCTCATATGTTATGCGGGTCCCTGTCATCCAACCTGTGGGATTGTAGCCCCATGGAAGCCCAAGCTAGGCTTTTTCTCCCAAAACTATCCACCAACTCTGTCTTGCAAAGAAAAATGAGGACGCCCTCCAAGGATCTCAAGTCATAACATCATGATAAGTGAATCCAATCAATAAGTAATATATCTAATCATGTGCATCAAAGATCACTAGATCAAACAATTAACAATTCAAATACATTATGTGACTTGTCAAGCTTGAATATGGGAGGGTTGACGAGCTGTCCTATTGGGTAGATCTTTCCCTAGGTCAAGGAGAGTTTCCAAGAGATCCCTCTCTAAGCCATGTAAAGTGTATGAAGTGGTTGGGGTCAAGACTCAATGGGAATAGGGCTCAAGACATATAAGGGTTTGTAGTATCTCATTCATGGGCGCCTTTATAGAGGGTGTGTGGTACCTTCGTCCGCAATGCACTTTTTCCAAGACCATAAATTTACTTTTATCTTTATTTCTTTGTATTTTCTTTCATAATAGCATAAGGAGAGATTGAAGGTCACTTCCCTAGCGTGGTGACCAGATGATGGAAATGACACCCACAAACACCTAGTGGAAATGAGAAGGTTGGCTCGTGATGATACCCCCTTTCTCTTAGCCGTGCAATTGAGATCCAATACCCTGGCATGGTGACCAGATGATGACAATGTCATACCACTAGATATTCATGGACGTGATATGTTGGCTTGAAATGAGACCCCTTATCCTTCAACTAACCTTTCAAGCATTATTTATTATATTGTGGGTCCCCTTTACTCAAATATAAGTGTTTCATTTCTTTCTTGGTTGATCCATGGGCTAAGCATCTTGAAGGTTTATATAAGGCTTTTATCTTTTACCCAATACCAACACCTCTGAGCCTTTATCCCCTTCTTCCCATAGAATGAGGGGAAACCCTTCTTATTTCAATATACCCTAAAATCCCAAGAGATAAGGAAATGGAGGGGATAAATGATGGAAAGTGGTAAGTATGGTCAGGAATGGTATGATGGATCATTAAGGGAGTTCCTAGTATCAAACCCATTCCCAACAAAGACCAATTACTAGGGCACAATGTCAACCACCAAGGTGAAGCATGGAAAAAGGCATAATGTCCAAGCATATATCATGAAATCTAGAGCAATCTAAGATACAACATAATCAAATGGCTTGAATATTGAAATGATGCTCACCATAATACTGATTTGTACCTCATGGAGCAAGGCCCACTACCTTCTGGAATCCAGCTGATGTGGTGGATGTCATATGAAAAACTATGACCATCTGTGATGGTGAGTGGTTTTTCCATCTATGAAAAGGGTATTTTTGGTCATGTAGTCTCTCAACACTCCATATCTGCAACCTGAGGGCCTCGAGATATCATCTCCTTAGTTATCCAAAAAATGGGGATAACATCTGGCTCTTACTTGGGGACATGTGCTCATCGTAGAGTGCATGAGAACCACACCATCTCTTGGTAGACTTGTTCCTGCAAGGAAACATCAATTTTTCAAGTGTAGGATGGCCTACTCATCCTTGTCCTCATATGATCATAATCAAAACCCACTAAGCTAGAAAAAGAAAATTTTGACATTTTTTCAATAAATTTCTAAACTAAGCATCAAATCAATAGTGCAAGTAGAGAAAAATGAAAATGAAATGAATCTCAACTAAATAAACGATCAAAATTAAAATGTATGGAAGCAAGAGGACTTTCCTACTTACCCGGGGTCCTGATACCTTGAAGATTAACCCCCGAAGGTGTCAGGTGAAATCGTACAACCAGTGAAACCACCTGATCATCAAACAAAGACATTCCCCCTTGTGATTAATCATGTGAAACAAAAAATAAAAGTATATCACATAGTAATCATGAGCATAAAAATATATATAATAAATCATGAAATAAAACTCATGGAGATGGGTGGGAGGGAGGAAATCCTACTGAAAAGAGAAACCACAATCTCGATCATCCTAAAACTCTCGCTTGCAAACATAGCCACAAGCCCAATCCATCCATCTATGGAGTGGACTAGATGATGTCGCATCTTCATCCTCACTTAGAATATCACTGCTCCCTGAAGGCCAAGAAAGGACAAGAGATCCAAAGAAAACCCTATGATTTCCCAAACAAGAGGAAATGGGGTAAGGCATAGCCTTAGAGGAAAAATCCTCTGTCAGACTCAGGAAACGTCTCTTCTTTGTCTGCAAATCCCTACCCAAAGTTTCAACATGAAAGTACTTCAGTTTGGTAGTATGGAACTTGGATTTCTTTGGGAAGGCCACAACCTAGTGTCTATCAAAATCTGAGTATGGTGGTTGAAAATAATCCTGAAAACAATGTGTCAAGTCATCCTCGAAAGGATGGAACAAATCTGTGATCATGTCACCATCACCATCCCAAACATCTGATTCATATATGTATGGATACCAATCCTTTTTTTGAGGGCTTCCCTCATCATAAGTGGGATATCCGTCAAAGGTGAAAAGGCTCATGTCCCATCCACGTTTTCCAATTTGTATGAAAGTGTCAATATGATGATTGACTACATCTGAGGCCTCTTCACTTCCAGGATCATGGAATAGGTTGTCATCAAGATCCTCGAAAGGGTCATGACTCATAGTGTTCTCCTCTTGATATTCAACATGATAAGCTTCATTAAGGTCTTCTTGGAAGCTTTCTTCATAAGCATGTTCTCCAAGAACCTCTTCATCTGTGAGGGATTGGTCTTTGGAATATTCATGCAATAACTTTTTTACTTGGTTCATCAGCTCTTCAACAGCTTTATTAGCATCTTTTTTCCTTTCCATCTGAAAAATTTCCTTCCATGAGGGATAACAGGGTCTTGGTTGATTCCAAGGTGCCATAGTCACATTGACTAGAAGAACAACTCAACAAAGTTTCCAGAGGAGAGAAAGGCTTATCAAAGGATGAAAGGGGAGAGAAGGGGAAAGGTGAGTAAGGGAAAGTTGGGTTCAAGAAAGGTGGAGTCACAATTTTTTTTTTAAAGAAGGTTTGTCAAAGGAAAAGGGTAGGTTCTTGGAGTGGAGTCACCAGAAAATGTCGGGATGAAGGCTTTGGGAAAGAGACTTTCCAAAAGTGTCATTTAGGGCACGAAGAGGATTCAAATTCCTCCTCGAAAATGACGCAAAAATTTTAGAGTGCAAGTTGTAGGTTGGGAAAAGCCCAACCCAACCATAAAGAAGGAGCTACAACTTGGGAATCCTACACCCAATGTCACCTCGATGTAGTTCCTGCACTTCAAGGGTGACTAGGTCACTCTAGGGAGGAGATCCTAGTGGCCCTAGGGGGATTGAGATGGATATGGAGGAAAATGGAAGTGAATCCCCTACAGGTCAATTCTAAGTGGAATAAAAGGTAGGGAGAGATGCCTTGTAATTCAAGTAATTTCTTCCCCACATATATGGTACTTCTTTGAATGATTATACCTTCCTGAGACACAAGAAAAGACACTTTGTAATGATAGATGTTAGTTTGATCAGAAATTTAATCTTGTTGTCCCTAATTTGAAGCAGTAAATATCAGTTTATATCAGCAAATAAAACATCTAAAATCAACATATAAAGATCTAGACTAGTTAGGTAAATCAACATCAAACTTAGTAATGAACATAGGCTAAAAATGGCACTTAATAAGCTAGATAAGATGGTTGTTGTAAACATGTGTTTTCTGAAGAAAACTGAAGCCTTATGGCTGTAGAATTTAGTGGAATGCAGCAGCAAAATCAACCATGAAACGTTGCCAAGAACTAGCCCAAAAGATGCTCCCAAGTTAGTAGAGTTAGTGTACAAAATTTAGGAGCTAGTCTAGGGTTAGTTTAGGAGTTATGAGAGTGTTAATAGATAGGGTTATGCATCCCTAATGTATGTAGGTTAAAGTTTATAACAACAATTAGAGTAGTGGGAGAGAGGGGACTCCCTAGTGGGGGAATACTCCTCTCAATGAGGAAAATCAACCTCAAGCAAGAAAACTTTCAAAAGGTCAAAAATTACATTTCCCAAGGAAATGGTTTTATATCTCCAATGCAAAAAATTATGACTAGTTCCTTTACTATTGGGTTAATGGAGTCAAAAGAAAAAGAGCTAGATAAGCTACCTCCTTGGGGTGTAAGCCCTTTTACTTTCCAAGGAAAGTTTCTCTAGCTAGGGTTTAATATAAGAGGGTGTATGGCCTTATACTTCTCTTATCAAACCCTTGTATAATAAATGAGATGAAGCAAAATGATGAATACTATGGTGGGGGTGTATTCCCTTGTAATTCCCTCCTAGATCCTAGCATAACAATACTTGACTTGAAAAAATGATAGCATAATAGTAGAAAACCATATCAAGATCATGAGAAATGCCAATATAATCCACCACAAGAGCTAGAAAACATCATCCAAGGCTAGTGCTAGACTTTCATCAACCATTCACCAATACATATCCATAAAAAAGTGCACAAGAGATAAAAAGAGCCAAGTGTGGCACAAATTTCATACCAAGTCCTCTCACAAGAGGGAGAGTTATGATTAAAATGAGATCTTGTGATCTCTATTTATACAAAATGTAGCTAACATAGTTTGTCCACATACTTTAGGGTAAAACACAAGATTAGGGGTTAACAACCCTAATCTTTCCCCTTTTACAAAATAATATTAAATAATTCCTTTAAAATTTCACTTTTGCACAAATAAAACCCTAATTTAGAATGATGTCATCCCTTTAGGGGATGTTTTGGCATTAAGAGAAATGTGTTGGTGTAGGAGGAGGGTGTCTAGGCTTGCCAAAGCCACATGTTAAGAATCCAATAATATTCCTTCAAGGTCAATACCTCAAACCCTTCAAAACATCCAAGTTCTAAAGCATATCATCTCACCACCATGCCCTAACCCCCAACACATGACGCCATGCTAAAAAAGAGGACGTTTTTCCCCTCCTGGGAAAATTGTTTGGCAAGTGAGGGTCGGGCTATGTCGCCCAAGTCATCATCAAGGCATTCTAAGTCTTATCTTTCTCATCTATCATGTGGGCCCCTCACATCCAACTTGTGGGCTTGCAACCCCATGGAAGCCAAAGCTAGGCTTGTTCTCCCAAAATTGTCCACCAACTAGGTCCTACAAAGGCAAATGAGCATGCCTTCCAAGGATCTCAAGTCATAACATCATGATAAGTGAATCCAATAATTAAATAAGGCATCTAATCATGTGCATCAAAGATCACTATATCAAACAATTAACAACTCAAAGACACTATGCGACTTATCAAGCTTGAATATGGGAGGGTTGACGAGGTGTCCTATTGGGTAGATCTTGCCCTAGGTCAAGGATATTTTCCAAGAGATCCCTCTCTAAGACATGTAAAATGGATGAAGTGGTCGAGGTCAAGAATCAATGGGCATAGGGCTCAAGACATATAATGGATTGTAGTGTCTCATTCATTGGTGCCTTTGTAGAGGGTGTGTGGTACCTTGGTTTGCAATGAACTTTTTCCAAGCCCATCAATCGCCTTTTATCTTTATTTATGTGTACTTTATTTCATAATAGCGTAAGGAGATATTGAAGGTCATTGTCCCAACATGGTGACCAGATGATGGTAATGTCACCCACAAACACCTAGTGGAAATGAGAAGGTTGGCTCATGATGAGACGCCCTTTCTCTCAACTATGCAATTGAGAGCCATTGCCCTGGCATGGTGATTAGATGATGACAATGTCATACCAATAGATATTCATGGACATGATAGGTCAACTCATGATGAGATCCCCTATCCTTCAACTAACCTTTCAAGCATTATTTATTATATTGTGGGTCCCCTTTCCTCAAAGATAAGTGTTTCAATTCTTTTTTGGGTGATCCCTAGGAGAAGCATATGGGAGTTTTATATAATACTTTTATCTTTTAACCAAAACCAACCCCTCTAGGCCTTTATCCCCTTCTTCCCATAGAATGAGGGACAACCCCTTATTGGGTCAATACACAAGGAAATGGAGGGGAACAATGATGGAAAGTGGTAAGTATGGTCAAGAATGATATGATGGCTCATTAAGGGAGTTCCTAGTATAAAACCCATTCCCAAGAAAGACCACTTACTAGTGAAAAATGTCAACCACCAAGGTGAAGCAGGGAAAAAGGTATAATGTCCAAGGATATATCATGAAATCTAGAGCAATCTAAGATACACCATAATCAAATGGATTGAATATTGAAATGATCCCCACCATAATACTGACTTGTACCTCATGGAGCAAGGCCCACTTCCTTTTGGAAGCCAGCTGATGTGGCGGATGTCGTATGTAAAACTATGACCATCTTTGGTGGTGAGTGGTTTTTCCATCTATGCAAAGGGTATTGTTGGTCATGTAGTCTCTTGACACTCCAGATATGAAATTTGAGGGCCTTGAGACATCATCTCCTTAGTTATCCGAAAAATGGGGATAACACTCTAGACAATCTAGAAAGAGTGTAACAAAATAATTTTCAAGGATAAAAAAAAGAGAAAGGGCACCCTTTGGGAAATCATCAAACACAACATCATTAAAAATATTTAATGTACTAACTAGTCCATGGAATATAAACAACTAAACCTAAGGGAGAGTCAAATTCTAGTTTCCCGGTAACTAAATCTATCCAATTTTACCTCACCGAAGTCCTCAATATCTACCCCTAATTTTTATTCAAATTATTGGGAACCTCCCACCCTCCCTATCTGAAAATTAACATTTATGGTTCCTCAAAAGGAAATCTAGGTCAAGCAAGTGTAGGAGGTTCCATTCAAGATTCCTAAGGTAAAATTTTACACATTTTCTCAAGTCATCTAGGCCACAACATAAAAAATGGTGTGGAACTAATGGTGATGATAAAAGGTTTGCAATTATCCCTCCACAAAATCTTTACTAATATAACTATGGAAGGGGACTCTTAGCTCATGATCAATTCTCTCCAAACAATTCTCAATGGGTCACAAGTAGACAAAGTTTCTAGTCACTAAAGACTCTCTACAAAACTAAAGTGAGTCACGTATTTAACCAAAGCTATACCATCCATTATCCCCTCTCACATTTGTCACAAAACCAAAGGCCTAGTTGATAGGATAGAAAATGAGGAAGTAACAAAATATATTGAGGATCAATTATGGCTATGGGAGAACCTGAATCAAGGAAATTTGTAGGAAGAATGTGCATACATTAACTTAGAGGATAATAGGTCCCCAGATGGGGTGATGGAATAGAAGCCCAAGAAAAGGCCCGTGTGTTTTTCGGACACCACCACACCAAGGCTTATCCATCCATAACATTGATTATGCACAAGGGAACAATACTGCACCATCTTCATGTGGTCACTCCTCGACATTCCATTCACCTGTATAGTTTATGATGGTGGAATTGGGAGAAAATAGCATGGTTGTTACAGGACTTAGGGATGATCAGAACCATCATTTCATAATAATAATGGTTTAGTAAGGATCAATATTGAGTGGTATTTCTCATGTATTATAAGCATGAAACAAAAATGGAATTATTTTTTAGTCTAGTTTGTTTATTCAATCAATTCTAGAGTCACTTGTGTGCTAGAATTTTATGGATTTCCTATCTCTACAGTGGTATCATCCTTTATGTGTTTCTTTTTTACCCTATCATGGTCATTAACCAAATTCAACTTCACTCTCAGTATTTCTTTAGGTAGTACCCATGTTATCTACACTTTTTAGTAAGGAAGCATTTTTCAGGTCCCTGGGCTTTGCATCCAAATCTCACATGAATTCTTAAGTAGTTGTATCAGTGAAAAAAGGTATTGGGCTCACAAGGAGAGGTAGTTAGTTAGAAAAATTGATAGGCATTGTTTCTCAGTCTTGGCGCATTTAGATAAGGATAATACGAAGACATAGGAACCAAAAAATGGTGACATAACTTATGAAAGTGGGAAATGTAGTGATTCCAAGAGGACTACAAAAAATTCCTTCCACATGGAATCCAAACAAACAAAACCAAGTTTTAGGCCAAGGAAATGTAGGAAGCCGAAATTTCCATAGTCATTTACCCGAGGATGTCAAGAAAAAAATTGATAGGATGGAGAAGAAGGTTAGAAGAAAAAGAAGAGAGACCCAAAATGAAGGACTAGATGAGGAATGTTTGAATTGGATCCCATACATATGATTCTCCAAATCAGGAAACATCAAGGTTTTTAGAATGATATAACCCTATTGGACCAACAAATCCTTCATAACCTAGGTTGTTGGGGAGAAAGGGGACCGATAACAGGAAATCAACAAAGACTTGAAACTGTTTCATAAGAAGTTTGATGTAGTTTTTAGGATTTATTTTAAACTACAAATAGTTATTCCAAGTAGAGAGGAAGACCAACATGATCCGACCACAGTGGAAGAATAGAATAATATTCCAGAGGGCACCTCATCCAGCCCCATCAAGCCAGATAAGGAGGACGACAACTCAACTAAAATCTAGAAAGGCTAGAATACTTTCCAACTCTATGTTTTGTGTGGACTTATTCTTGTGTTTTTATTTCTAATAGATATATTCATTTGATATATACTCAGGGCATAGTTTTATTGGGGAATAGGGTGGAACAAGACATGAAATAGAAAATACAGTATTGTAGATAATCGAAGAGGAACAAAATTTTTTGAAGATAAAGGGTGGTGTCTAAAGACATTGTTTCAACTATTAAGCAAGGTGCACTATGGCTAGAACATCATAGTGCATATTGGATCTCAATCACCCGATAACCATGATGAAAATGACCCAAGGGGTGTGTTTTTTATAGCCTCAAGGTCTAATGGATTTCCATAGAATCCAAAATATCTTATCCACATGTAACTATTGGTTGTTAGAGTTGACTCCATCATATCCATGTTATTGAGTCAGCTTAACAAAGATGCTCAACTTGGCTTCCTACATTTCCAAATCATAGTCAATTTTTGGGATGTTCGATCCACTACTTGACTATCTTTTATTGTTTGTTGACTTTCTGACCAACAAGAACGTCAACTACTCAACCGACTGGTGTAGTTTGTTGATCGATCGCCTGAACAACTGTATATATATGTATACCAAACTATCGACCATCTGAACCTAGGAGATGTGTGATGAACCA
>JASDQU010101998.1:491569-512452 GCA_032191745.1 Picea mariana
TTCTTTGTTCGTTTCTTTCTCTCTGGCCGCCTTTTTGGTTTTTCTCCCTCTGCCGGGCCGTTTTGGGGTGTCCCACGCTTCACTTGTCCCTTCCGTTTCAGTTCCTGATGAGATCTCTCCTTCTTCAGTTCCTTGATCAGCTTCGATCCTTTGCGGTTGGCTTTCTTCTTCCTCAGTGCCCTGTGTCCCCCCCCTCTCTTTGCCTCCAGAAGCATATGAGGTTCCTTCGACTTCTTTGTTTTGTCTGCCTCTGCCTTCTTCTCCTTGGCCAGTGGTGATTGAGGGCACTGTTTCCCCTTCAGTTCCTAGTTCTTTGAAACTGTTTGTGTTGCGTTGGATCCCTTGAGTGCTTTGGGCTGGCGGTGCCTACTCTTTTCGGAGACCACTGGGTTTCTCTCTTCCTTTCCGGGGTTGTTTCCATCCTTCCTCCCTTTCTTTCTCCTGCAGTGCTTTTGGACAGTTCCTCCGGAAGTGGCCGTAGTCATGACAACCTCTACATTTAAAAGGTAACTGTTCATAATCTAGTTTTTGCATGTGTTGCCATTCCCCCACCTTCAGATTCACGGCTTCCGGCAGCCCTACTTCCAGATCAACTTCAACACAGATTCTGGCACAAGAGTATTGATCTTTTGGGTCTGCTTTGTCGATATAGTGGCTGAGTCCGTTCCCTATTGCTTGCAGTGACGCGGGGTTCCAGCAGTGGATTGGAAGGTTTGGGAGCCTTACCCATACCGGAACATCCTTTGGTATTTCCAGAGCTGGATCGAAGTTTGGATTCCAACGATTCAAGTAGAGCCCTTGGGCTCCCATAAAGTAAGGCCCGTTACTGAATATAAGGTCCCGGTCCTCCTGGGAAATGAATTCGAAGATGTAGAAGCCCTTTCCAATGGCATAACAGGTCACACTGTTCTTTATTAGCGGCCTCCAGTTTCTTTGTATCCAGTTATCAGTTGTTCTTGTGGAAGGCCAAAGCCCCATGAATTGGCCTACCAGACCACGCTCTGACAGAGAGATAGCTATTTTCATTGGTTGTTCTGGAAAAAGAGTGATTACTGGAATGTCCTCAAGTCGTTTTACAAAGCTCGAAGGATCTCCGGAGGTGGCCTTCTTCGAGCAGGCTGTGATTAGTTTGTTAAAGGTCGTAGAGGGGGAGGGAGGGGGCGGCGGCTCCCCTCCATCCTGGCTTGCCATGGACGGCCAAACCCTGATTCAACCTTCCAGCACTCCAAAACCCTAATCGCTCACTCTCTAGCAAATTACATCATTTATTGATGATTAATCTTGTAAGACTTGGGTTTATTTCTTCAAATCAAAAGATGAATTACTTGGAAATTTCAAGGAATTCACAGCCTTTGTAGAAAACCTCTCTGAAAGAAAAATAAAGATACTCAGGTCAGATAATGGAGGAGAGTGCACCTCAAATGAATTTGGAATATTTTTCAGAGATGTCGAGATTAAGAGGGATATCACCACTCCCTATAATCCTCAACAAAATGGTGTAGCAGAAAGAAAGAATAGAACAATTATGGAAGAAGTAAAGATTATGATTCACAATCAAGATCTTCCAATGCACTTATGGGATGAAGCAACAAGAAAAAAAATTTATGTCCAAAATAGATTATCCTATAGTGCACTTGGATTCAAAACCCTTGAACAAATGTTCACCGAAAAGAAGCTAGAAGTAAGCCATCTCAAAATATTTGGTTGTCCAGTATTCATACACATTCCAAAAGAAAAGAGAACTAAGTTGGATACCTCAGGAAAGAAGGGAATATTTGTTGGATACTGTGAGGTCTCTAAGGCATTTAGAATTTACATACAAGGTTACCATCATATTGAGATCAACATAGATGTAACATTTGATGAATATGCATCACTCAAGAGATCAAGTAAATTCCATCTTGAAGAAGTATATGAAGAAGAACATGTAGCTCTCAAAGTTGCAAAACCCGTGAAGGAAGTTACAATTACCCTTGATGATGAGATTTCAGAAGATCATGATATGATATAATCTCAAGAACCTCCCCATATGACGATCTCTCACAAGAGAAATCCATCTTGGGTGAGAGAAATTATTCAATATGTAGAGAAGTATGGTGCCCCAGAAGGAACCATGAGACAAATCAAGAAACCTAAGCCATTCTCCAACTATATGGCCTTGATGTGTGATCTCATAGAAAAGGAACCTACTTTCTTTGAAGAAGTCATTCAGAATAAAGAATGGGTGGATGCCATGATAGAATAATACCAGTCTATTATAAAGAATAATGTATGGGAAGTAGTTCCCAGACCAAAGAACAAAGATGTGGTATCTTCCAAGTGGATATACAAGATAAAACACATAGCAGATAGAAGTATTGAGAAACATAAAGCAAGATTTGTGGCTCATAGTTTTTCTCAAAAGGAAGGTATTAATTATGAAGAGACATTTGCTCCTATAGCTAGATACACTTATATAAGAACCATCATAGCTCTTGCAACCAAAATGAAGTGGAAGTTACACCAGATGGATGTGAAAAAAACCTTCTTAAATGGTGTTATTGAAGAAGAAGTGTATATAGAACAACCAAAAGGGTTTGAAGTTGAAGATAGAAAGACTCATGTCTCCAGGTTGAAGAAAGCTTTGTATGAGCTGAAGCAAGCTCTTAAAGCTTGGTATGGTAGAATTGATAGTTTCCTGACAAGCTTAGGATTTACCAAGAGTAAATTTGATTCTAACCTTTACTTCAAGGTTATGAATGATGAGCCAGTTATATTTCTATTGTATGTGGATGAATTATTCTTAAAATGAGAAGAAAATCTCATCATGGATTGTAAGAAGAAGCTCATTGTAGAGTTTGAGATGGAAGATATAGGCCTGATGAATTATTTCTTAGGTCTTGAATTTTGGTAGAGTCCAGAGAATATCTTCCTTAACCAAGGGAAGTATGCAGTTGAAATATTGAATATATTTGACATGTTAGAATGTACATCCATGAACACACCCATGGAAACAAATTTGAATCTCCTCAATGATACTTTGTCAGAGTTGGTTGATGCTACTCTATACAGACAAATTATTGGTTCGTTGATGTATCTGACAAATACCAGGCCAAATATATGCTTTGTTGTGTACACCTTGAGTCAGTATCTAGTAGAGCCCAGACATTTTCACCTTGTAGCTGCAAATCATGTGATGAGATACCTTAGGTGTACCTTGGATTATGGTATTTTTTATACTAGAGATCGTGACTTTAGAATGTATGGTTATACGAATTCATATTGGGCCGAAATTTCTTATGATAGAAAGAGAACTTCAGGATGTTATTTCAGTTTGGGGTCAACCATGACTTCATGGAAAAGCAGGAAGAAATACAGTATTTCTCTCAACACTATAGAAGAGGAATATATTGCAGCATGTTCCACCATTTGTGAATCCATATGGCTTCGGAAGTTGTTGACAGGTCTATTCGATCTGGAGATGGAAGCCACCATGATTCTATGTGATAACTAGAGTTTCATAAAGATGAAATAGAACCCAGTGTTCCATGATAAGTCGAAGCACATAGAGATCGGGTATCACTACATTCATGATATGGTGTAGAGGGGAGTTATAAAGCTCCAATATGTTGGCACAGATGAGTAGGTTACAAATTTTTTGATTGAGCCTCTGTCTAATATAAATTTTGAGTACTTATGAGACAAGCTTGGTGTTGTCCGAAAGGACCTCCCTCAAAAGGGGGATTGATGATGATGATAGTATAGTATCCTGACCAACAACGGGTAACTCCGTTAGGATTTTATATTCTAGGGGATTGATCATCCCTGGGTATATCTCAAAGGTTCGGTAAGGATGGTTTGTCAGAGTACTTGTGCATTTATATACCAATTGTGGTTAGTAGTGGTAGCTCCATTAAGATTTTATATCCTAGGGAATCTTATGATTCCTGGGCAGTATTGAAGGTCTGGTAAGGATGGTCTGTCAGAGTACCATGTGGTAGCTTGTTAGGATTTTATATCCTAGGGAATCTTATGATTCCTGGGAAGATCCTAAAGTTCCGATAAGGATGGTCTGTCAGAGTACCACAAAATGTTGTTGTTGCACCTGCCTCATTATGTTGCCATATGATGATGATGTTTTTGTCCCAGCCTCGTGTTGATGATTTTGTTGTCTCAAACTCATGTTAATGATGTTCTTGTCTCAGCCTCGTGTTGATGATGTTGTTTTTTCAGCCTCGTGTTTTTTATGATGTTGTTGTTTCAACTTCGTGTTGATGATGATGTTGTATCAGTCTCATTTTATTGATGATGGTGTACCAACCTCGAGTTGGTGATATTGTTGTCCTAGCTTTATGATAATTGATGTTGATGTTTTAGCTTCATGTTGTTGTTGTTGTTGTTGATGATGATGATGATGCTAATCCAGCTCCATGCTATGAACGATGATTATATTGATGATGAGAAAAACTTTCGATGAATTGTAGATGTGCCAGTCAGTGTTCCAGACGTTGATGATGATGTTTCCCTCTCTCTCTCCTTATGATGTTGTATTTGGTTATGTCAGTAGAATACCCTTGTTGTTAAGGGGGAATGTTGAAATATTGTAACTTCGAAAAATATTCTAATTATATTTGAGTTATTATCTTATAGATCGAATCCCCTTTTGTGGATTTATCATGTTGGGACTTGTATAAGACCAAATCCCCTTTTTTTGATTGGTCAAACCATATTTATATAGTGGAATTTGTAAATTAGGCCCCTAGGGTTTATAAAGTGGTTTTAACCACTCTTGGAAGAAGTCGGCCCTACTAAGTGAAGAGACATAACCCTAGCACCTCCTCAAAAATTATTTATAAGTGAGGATGGTGCCTCCCTTGTTCATTCACTCACTCACTCATTTATTATGCATCTTTTGAAGACAATTGCAGTTGTAGGAGGAAGGAGAAGAGAGACGCATGCTCAGTCCTAGTTTATTCTTGGAGTTTTGGTCTTAGTCTTGGCATTGTATTGTCAATCTATTATTGAGGAAGTTTTTGCTAGGTTTTCTCCCCCATGAGGGTTTCCTAGGATAAAATTATGTGTACCTTGTGATTGTGTTTCTTTCAATGATCTTATTTATGTTGTTGTTTTGGAAATACATTGAGAAAATTTAAAATAACCTAATAACAACATGAATCTTAACATGTAGTTCTAGTTCAATGTAAGCTAGAAATATTTCCATATGAGATGAAGGCTAGTAGATAAAAGTGTTAACATAGAGGCAAAGGCAGAGATGCTAGAGTTTATCGTGATTCCTCAGTGTGTTGAGTAGGCCATCACGCAATTTTCCCAAGAAACAAAGGAACAAGAAAATAAATAAGGAAAGAGAACCTTATTATTAGTAAGCACATCACAAGGACGTTCCACAAGGTCTTCACAAAAGAGACAACAATTGGGAAAGGAGGGGGGTACAACAATGGATTCCACTAAGTTATACATCTCAAAGGAATAGAGACTAAAGGGCCATGTTTTCATTGATGACAAGGCATATGACATGGTTATATCACATCCTCTACCACCCCCTCCTTCTACCGTATTTTCATTGAGTAGCCAGGTGACATATATAATTTAAATGTATTTGCAAGCCAAGGGTACTTGCATTGTTGATAGAGAGGGGGGGAAACTCCTGAAGTAGAGTGGAATGATAAAGTCCTCATTTCTACATCTACATCAATTGATCTATTAGCACGTAGTAAAAAGGATTCATTTTTTCCAGTATAGATAGTAACTTCCCCTCACCTAGCACTACAACCACATGTGTTAATAACTATGTCATAGCCCACCAATACACCACCATTAGTGATCCCCGTCCCTAGGCCCTTATAAGAATTGGACTTTTATGATTTTGGTTAGGGTCTGCAAGGGACTAAAGAAGAAGAAAGTGTATCACTCCCAATGGATACATAGTTCATTGGCTTATCATAGGAGGAGAAAGATACAGGAAATGATGTAATTTTCATTTGGTGTAGACTATCACAAGTCCCTCAAGAAGATGTATATTCTATTGGGATAAATCATGCCTACATATTTTGTCTGCAAGAGTCTTATTTTGTTCTATCACTTTCCCCATTTGCATAAGAATTCCACAATGAAGTGTAGGATGCATCATTAAGTTTACAACACCAACTCTAGACATCTAAGAGAACATTCTCTCCCTCTTTTAAATGATATGTTACCACTTTCCTTTGCATTTCCTTTGACTTTTTTCCATATCTCCAAGTATACATGATGGAAATGTATATTTTCTTGAGCCAACCATTCCTATCGTTGCTATTGAAGATGAATGTTTCACATGTAAATTTATATTGTTAATAATGAAGCCTGCATCTCGAGGAGACCAATTTTGGAATAAAACAAGAGAAATTCCTTCATCAAATTATTGTAGCCTCTGAGTTTTTCCTCACTTGTACCATTTTTTACATTAATTATAGTGACTAGAGAAGAAAATATGGACTTTAGATGAGTTGTTTGTGCTTGAAATGGGTTAATAGTTTAAAATGATATCCATATAACAAACTATACCTTATTTCATAGGTGAGGTATTTATGTATACATAGTGCAACCACAGACCATGGTTGGTTGAGTAATGTGCACTGAACCCGTTTTATTGTTCCTTTCATTATGTCACCACTTATCAAAGTCAACTCATGAAAGGGATAGCATTGTTCTTCATTAAAAACACCTCTCACCATCTTGTGGAAACTCTATAAGCCACATGAGATTATCCTCAATAAATCAGATGCATAACCCTTTAACTTTTGTAATGGATATTTTAAATGAAAGTGTAAATTCTATTGCAATGGACTTATCAAATCATCACAATATTTCAAAATAGTGCATCCATCTAGCTTCCTTGAATTTCCTTAGGACTTATGGATTCTTGCATATTGGTATTGTACTTTTCAGTTCATTTCTTACTGCTAACCCACCCATTATGGAAAGAGTTAAGCCAATCAAGAGCAGTAACATAATAGGGAGAAGGTGGTAACTAAAAGAAAAATAAAAAATAGTAGCAGAATAAGGAGAGGGTGGTGATGGAAGAAAAAAATGAATTTGGAAGGATTAAAGTTGGACTAGATAGCCATTATGTGTAATGATGTGTCTTAAATGGTAACAAAGATGATGGGTTATTCAGCCGAAAATTAAATCATGGATGATGTCAAAGTATATAGTATCAAGACTTCAAATATGATGACAAGTTTTTTGCATTGAATACTAATGATATTTTAAAGTACAGTGACCACATAGAATTGATATGATGAGTAAATCCATGGATTCCCAACAATAATATATATTCCCCACCCACATAAAAATATCACACCCATCCTTAAGAAAAGAGGCCAACAAGGAGTAAAATACCAGAACAAGCATAGGTAAATGTCAAAGGAAACCCATAAGTATCCATTGATTATTGAAACAAAAGGAACAAGAGCATACTTTCACTTTCCTATGAAAAAATAAAACCTCTGGAGCAGTATAGTCAGTCAATCTGGAAATAATCACAAAGGTCTGGTGGATAGGGCATGGAAACAAGGATCTGTAGTAAGGTTATAAGAAAACTATTAAATGTTGAATATATGTAGTTGCAATGAACTGGGAAGGATTCATAACCATAATTCAAGACACAATATCCATGGAATTTTATTTTTTCCATATCATTCTAGTGAATTCATAGCAGGATTGTTGTGCGTCCTGTGACAATACTTGTGAAAGATGGTTCAAAAATGCATATAAATGATCTTGATTAATGGTTTTGTAGTAGACCTACTGGATTTCTAGAAAATAAAAACTTGATGCTAAATTATGAAGGATATAATAGAATATCAAAGAATATCATTGTACTAATTTATATTTTAGTAACATCACTGATGAGCTAATAACAAGTTTGAAATTGAGTAAAAGTTTGTATCAGAAAAATGAACCAAAAAAGATGTTATGATTGTTTTCTTTTCTCTCTGGTTTTTTATTTTATTTTCAAGCCTTATCTACCAATGATATGTTTTTTAAACAAGGCCTCTTTAATTGTTCCCTCAAGTGTTTTCATAATTATATTTTATTTGAATGATGGGCCAAATAATTGTAGCAACAATGTTAAATTTCCTCAACTGCCACTTTAGATTGTCAACCCGAGGCTTGTACAAACATAATAGGTATTGTGCACTATATGTGCAAAATTCATACATTCACCTAACTATGAAAGAGGAGACATGTTCATCCTAGAACTGTAAGGATTAATTCATCAAAGGAAAGGGCTAACAAGCATTTTAACATTAATCAAAGGAAAGTTGTAATTTAATTGAAGGAAACTAGCAAAACATAATTGGAAAGACCCTATGAATCAAAGGACTAATCCTACTTATCCTAACAACAAGGAAAGCTTGAATGAAAGGCTACAGATCCAAGTGAGCTAGATTTAAGTTGTTGAACCAAAGTGGATAAATATACTTGTTGAAAACATAATTGAATCTACTTAAGTTAACCTAATGAAAACAGAGTTAACCCTACAACAATTAACCTATTTCAAAATTGAATTAGAGTGTGATAAAACAAAGTTAATCATGTTAATCCTTCTTGAAGTAACCTTCTACAAAGTTGAACCAATACAAGATTAATATAGCCTTCTTATCAATGACAAAATACCATGAAACTACTTGAAACACCATGTTGGCATATGCTATAGGAAATAAAGACTTAGTGAAGAAATTGATGCATAACATGAAATGTAATAATGATGAACCAAACACAACTAGAAGCAAAGAAATGAGACAATGATACAAATATTACTTGTTCAGCCTTGAGTGGGACCTACTCAATGATTCTATAGGGAACCTAAAAGACTACCAAAGATAGGAAATATAGAAGGAAAATTTCTACATTAGGACACTAATTCATAACAAAAATACCTCTCAAACGAGTATGAATTCTTCAAAGATCTAAAAACTCCTAATGCACAACAAAAATGAACAAGTCACCTATAAGTACAACCTAGGACTTAGGGAAAGAATGAGAAAAAGAAAAATAAAAATTATAGGGATTATAGGGTTATAAGTGTTACATAGGCTAGGGGTAAGGGTTCTAAGAGCTAGGATATGTATGAGTTACATTTTTTTATAGGTATTAAAGGTTAATTTTTAGGATTATTAGGGTTAATGGTATTAGGGTTTGTATGGGTTAATGATTATAAGGGTTAGTGGTATTTATTTATAAGGTTTAATGGTTAGTGGTATTTATTTATTTAATGGTTAATGATTAATGGTTAGTGGGTTAATGATTATAAGGGTTAGTGGAATTTCCTCTTATTTTGTATAATTACCATTTCTTCCACACATGTTCCTCATAGGGTATGTTACTAAATTTGGATTCAAGCCATTTTCCTTGATGGGTCTTAAGATATCATGCATTTTTTCAACTTGGTGCAAACTCCCATGATTGGAAATGATGGCATTGAAAATATCCAAATCGACATCTAACCTCTTCTCTCCAATTCTAGAAAGGTATATATTGTTTCTCTAGGAAAGTTACATTTTTTGTAGACTATCACAAGTCCCTCAAGGAGATGTAGATTCTATTGGGATAAATCATGCCTACATATTTTTTATGCAAGAGTATTTTTTTGTTCTATCACTTTCCCCATTTGCATAAGAATGCAAAAATAAAATGTAGGATGCATCATTAAGTTTACAACACCAACTCTAGAGTCTACATCTCTAAGAGAACATTCTCTCCCTCTTTCCAAAGCTATGTTACCACTTTCATTAGCAACTCCTTTGGTTTTTTCCATCTCTCCAAGTATACTTGATATAAATGTAGATTTTCTTGAGCCATCCATTCCTATCATTGCTATGGAAGATGAATGTTTGGCGTAGACCCCCAACCCACAGGTCAAGATTCGCTCACAGGATCATTCAAATCTCCCTCTCTGAGCCGAAGTGGCTCTTTTGGATCCCTATCAGAACCTTCAACCAATTGATCCATAGGTCCTTATGAGTTGAGCCTGTGTTTACAAACACCAAGCGCCAACTCAAATCCCCTTGGATGTAATAGTGTCGCACCCTATTCAAATTCAAGACTTCGGGGTTCGCGACTTCACGATACCTGTCGTCGAGTTTATCGGCCTTCCAACTGCCGAAACCCGAAATGACGAATCCCCGAAATGTTTCCACATCCCTCTCTTGAACGCCTTATCACATTTCACAACTTCGAGAATCCTATAACAAAGACCCCGACCTCCAGTCTTTCGAAATGCCGAAATGCCGAATTTCGACACGCTATTAAATGTTGGCCCCACAACGGAACTTTTCGCCTTTTCAGAATCTTTCACTTCGCGATTTTGTGAATCTTGATGCCAAGCTCTCAGTTCTCCAACCCATGAAACCCCGAAAATAGTCAACGGAGTTTGACTCCACCTGGTGACAAGTGCGCCACTTGTCACTTCATAGTCCTCTAACTCTGACACGAGTTCTTCTTCCCCTTCAAACCTCCAAACTCTGAAATGAGAGTTCACGAGTGATCTGACAGCCCTCGTCGGCTTGTATCCAATGACCCTATTTCTCCTAAACTTATGCTTTGAAAAACACTTTCCGTAACTCCCCTTGCTTCTCTGCAAGATCTAACAGCTCTCGGGACTTCGCGAATTCTCCACAGAGAATTTTGACTGTCCGTTCCTTCCTTAACAAATTTTGCGAAATGAACGAGGTATTCCTTCGTCGGTACTTATCCACCTGCAAAGCAACTTCACTTCGTCGCACCTTGGATACTTCAAAGGCACTAACCCTCCTGTTCTTTCTTCGCAACTCGAGTCTCCAAAAGACTTCTGTTCGCACTCCTTGTGGAAATCCCTCAAATACTTCAAAGTATTTGAACTCTTCGACTCTGTGCACTCCTCTGCAACAACAGTCCTTCAATTCACCCCTTAGTTGATCAGTTCTGAGCTTTCAACTAGCCTGCGCACACCTTGCATAGCTTATGTGCCTCCACCTGCACTTCTATGGAAAGGAGAACAACGGTATCTCTCCTGAGATTTCAGAGATAAACTCTGAGTCTTTGTCAATGCAGTCCTTGCAGACGATTTCACTACACTCCTTGTAGGAACTTCTTGCTCAGGGAGAGAAACAATTGAAACTCATTCTTTCTCTCTCATATTTCAACATTCAATATGAAATCATACATTCACACAATATTAAAGAAAATGTATAACAGAGAGAATAAACAACCATAAGCATACCATTTAGCACGTATACACAGAAAGCATCATAACACCATGAACCTGAATCAAAGCTTCATATATTAATTCATAACTTCTGTACATGGGTTCTTCTCTACAACTCTCTGCTTCTTCTCTATGCTCAATGCTAATGATACAATTCTCTCTAATGTTACAATGATACAAAGATGAGGGTGTCTATAGTCGATTTTCCCTCCTATGCTCATAAACTGTCTAATCTTGAATTTAAATCTACCTACTTTCATTAACTGGGCATAAATGCCTTTTACATCAACAAATGAGAGCAAATCGCTCATGATCTGTTTACATCCTCCAAAATATAAATGCAAGGTACACCTTCTAGCTATTTCATTAATATTTCAAAAACATTTTTATCATGTGAAAGAAAATGCGTTGCGCTCATCCCAGCTGTCTTCCACCTCTGTTCTCGCTTGCTGCTGGCGATGCTCCTGCATCACACTCCCTCGCTTGAAAATTTTCATGGACTCATGTTCATGAGCTCTTGCACGGTTTGTCCATGCTTCTAAATTTCTGCTTCATTTTCCCAGCTGACATCTACAACTGGATGTCCTTTCCATTTGACCAGGTATTCAAAATACTCTTTTCTCCTGGTCCTCTTGCTGATTCTCTTGTCAAGTATACTTTCCATCTGTGGCTTTGAAGCTACAGGAATTTGTTTAGTCCACTGAACCTCTGTCTGTTCAGTGTCTGCTCCTATTTCTTCGGCTCTGTAAGGGTACAAATATGAGATGTTGAATATCGTTGAAATTTCAATCCCATCGGGTAATTCAATCTCATATGCGTTTGCCCCAAATTTCTTCATGATTTTGCATGGTCCAATCTTCTTCATTTTCAGTTTGTTATATGTTCCCCTTGGGAACCTTTCCTTCCTCAAGTGTGCAAGAATCAGATCACCAACTTCAAATTGAAGTTCTCCCTTGTGTTGATCTACTCTGTGCTTGTATTCCTGGTTCGAGCTCTGTAATCGCTCCTTGACTTGGCTGTGAAGCTCCTTCATTGCTTCTGCAAAGTCCTCTGCACTAACACGCCTGAATTTATTCTGTTCTGAATCTTTCAATTCAAAAACTCTCCTTGGCTACATTCCATATACAATTTGGAATGGACTCTGCCTTGTGCTTCTATTAACTGAATCATTGTAAGCAAATTCTGCCTGTGGTAGAATGTGATCCCACTGACTGTGTTGTTCAATCACTAGGCTCCTTAGCAAATCTCCCAAGCTTTGGTTCACAACTTCTGTCTGCCCATCCGTCTGAGGATGGTAAGTTGAGCTAAATGACAAACTTGTCCCCAACTTCTTCCATAAATTCCTCCATAAATGTCCCACGAACTTGGTGTCTCGATCTAAAACTATACTTCTTGGTAAGCCATGAAGTCTGACAACTTCCTTGAAAAACAGGTTCGCAATATGAGTTGCATCGCTAGTTTTCTGGCATGGTATAAAATGTGCCATTTTTGAAAATTTGTCTACCACCACAAAGATTGAATCACAACCTCTTTGCGTTCTTGGCAGCCCCAATATAAAATCCATGCTTACAGCATCCCATGACCTCTCTGGTATGGGTAATGGCTGGTATAAACCTGTGTTTTGCCTTTTTCCTTTTGTGTGCTGACAAATTCTACATCTGTCCACAAATATTTTGACATTTGTCCTCATCCCTAGCCAAAAATATGAGCCATTTAATTTCAAGAACGTTTTGTCATGACCGAAATGTCCGGCCAATCCTCCACTATGTTTTTCTTTCAACAGATTCTCTCTCATGGAGCATTTTGGAATACATAACTGATTGCCCCTGAACAATAATCCATCCTGGATCATTTATTTGGTCCATTGGCTTCTGTCACTGAGAATTGGATTCTCAGATGCCTCATATGCCTCTTTAAAATCTGGATCATCTCTGTACATTTCTTTGAGGTTATCAAAACCCAAAGTTTTGACTTTGAATTCCTGCATCAGCAAACATTTCCTGCTCAAAGCCTCAACAACTTTGTTAGCAGTTCCAGAAATATGTTTAATTACAAAAGTAAAATTTTGCATATATTCAACCCATTTTGTATGCTTTTGGTTCAACTTCTCCTATTGAGTCACAAATTGGAAAGCATGATTGTCACTGTACAAAACAAACTCTTTAGGAACCAAATAATGCCTCCATTTCTTCAGCACTTGTATGACTACATAAAATTCTTTGTCATATGTGGAGTATTTAACCTTCACTTCATTCAGTTTCTCACTGAAGTATGTGATTGGTATGTCATCTTGGCTCAAGACCACTCCAATTGCAAACCCACTTGTGTCACATTTGACTTGAAACGTCTTGTTGAAATCTGGCAACACCAAAATTGGTTGTTCAATAATCTTCCTTTTCAATAGATTGAAACTTTTCTCTACTTATTCTGTCCAGTGAAAAGACTTATGTCTTTTCTTCACCGTGTCCATCATCGGTGTGCTAATTCCGCTGAAATTTCTGATAAATTTCTTGTAGAAACTAGCCAATCCATGAAAGCTTCTAACTTCAAATATACTCTTCGGTGATGGATAATTCTTAATCGCCTCTACCTTATCCGGATCCATCTTCAACTCATTCACAGAGATAACAAAACCCAAATAAATGAGTTCTGTCTTCATAAATGTTGATTTGTTCATATTAATCAACAACTTCTCTTGATGTAATCTCCTCATCACTGTAGCTAAATGCTTCAAGTGTTCTGCTTCTGTTTTGTTGAAAATCAATATATCATCAAGATATACAATGACAAATTTTCCTATGAAATCCTTCAGGACTTCATTCATCAATATCATGAAAGTACTAGGCGCATTTGTTAATCCAAACGACATAACAAGCCATTCATACAGCCCTTCATTCATCTTGACTGTTGTCTTCCATTCATCACCTTCTCTCATACGAATCTGATGACATCTGCTTTTCAAATCAATCTTTGAAAAAAAAATTTCCCCACTCAAGCAATCCATCAAATCATCCATCCTTGGCAAAGGAAATATATATCTGATGGTAATATTGTTGATTTCCCTCGAGTCTGTGCACATTCTCCAGCCTCCGTCTTTCTTTGGGCTGAGCATTGTTGGAACAACGCATGGATTCAAGCTCTCTGTAACCAATCCCTTGTCCATTAAGTCCTGGACCTGTTTCTTGACCTCTTCATTCTCCTGTGGCATCAATCTGTACGCTGCTTTGTTTGGTAAACTAGCTTTAGGTATAAGATCAATATGATAACTTATACTCCTGATAGGTGGCAACGAACAAGGTAGTTCATCCACTACTATATCAGAAAACTCTTCCAGTAACCTTTGGATTTCCTTTGGTAAATCATCCACTCTTGTACTGGTTAAAACAATTCTAGGCTTCCTAACCACAATAAATTGTGTGTCTTCCTTCTTCTTAACCTCCTTAAGAAGTTCCTTCCCACTCATGAGAAGTACAGTGTTGTTCATCTCTGGTTTCACTTCTTTATCCTTAATCGACAAAAACATGTGAGTTCTCCCATTCTTCTCCAGGGTGTATGTGTTCTTTCTCCCATCATGAATCACATTCTTGTCATATTGCCATGGTCTACCCAGCAATAGATGACAAACATCCATGGGAATAACATCACATAGTATTTCATCCTTATATCCTCCTATTTTAAATTCAACTAAACATTGTTTAGTGACATTTACCTAATGTCCTTTTTGTANCTCTAGCTTTTCTACCATCTCTGTAAAAACAAGATTGTCTGTGCTACTGCTATCCATGATGACTTTGCATACCCCGTCTTTGGTCTTGCAAGCAGTGCGAAAAAGTATGTTCCTTTGGGCTCGGTTCTCTACCCCTCTTTCTCTAGCGTGAAGAGAACTTTCCTCATCATCAAGGATCTTCTGCCCTCAGCATCTTCTGCCTCAACATTCTATCCTTGTGCTTTGGCAATGTGAGTTTCACCTCCTTCTTTCATTCTGTCTCGACATTCATAGGATTTGTGTCCATTTTTTCCGTAGGTAAAGAATTTTATTTCTCCACCTCTGCCTCTTCCTCTTCCTCTGGTTCGAGGAAAAGTATTTCTATCAGCATATTGTCCTCTCTGTGAGCTTCCTCCTCTCTCATGCTGAGTTTGAGGTTTCTTTCCCTCTTCTTGAGGTTTCTGAGTTCTGTCTTGGGCAATTGTTTTGCCTCTGGATTGACTTCTGCCTCAGCCTCTTTGACCTTGCTTTCGGCTCAGTTTTTCTTCAGCTTTCAGAGCCATATGATAAGCATCTTCTACTATCCGAATGATCATCATGCTCATCTCATCTTGGATGTCATATCCCAGACCATTCATGTACCTAGCAACCTTTTCATCATCACTTTCCCGATGACCTTCTCTGATGTTTAGTTTGTAGAATTCTTCAGTGTACTCCTTCACTGTCATCAACTTCTGTCTCAAGTTCTGCATCCTCCGAAACAGAGTGATTTGATAATCCTTGGGGATGAATTTTGCCTTCATCTTCGCAACCATTCTATCCCAAATTTTGATTTTCTACTTGCCTTTGCAGTGTCTGTCAGCCTACAGTTCATCCCACCATAATGTTGCATGCGCTTTAAGTCTTGTGACAAAATGTTTAACCTTCCTATCTTCCTTGACATCCTCATAGTCGAAGTATTTATCTAGAGCTCTAATCCAGTCTAGAAGCTCTTCAACATCTAAGTTCCCCTCATACATGGGAATTTCCATCTTTACGCTGGCACCTATCCTTGCGACAGCCCTGAATAGGCGTTCATCTACAACATCTTCGACTGCGACTTATTCTCCATGTCTAGCTTCATTTTCACTGTTAGCCTCACTGATATCCCCAGTGTCGACTATGCGCCTCTGTGTTGTCTCCATGGCATCAAGCCTGGCACGTAGCTCATGCATTTCCCTCTCCACTATTGGATCAGGCATGGTTGAGAAATATTCTTCCTTTCTCTTCTACAGAAAGAAAAGACTATTTTTGTGCTTTAATACCACAACTGGCGCAGACCCCTAACCCGCAAGTCGAGATCCGCTCACAGGATCATTCAAATCTCCCTCTCTGAGTCGAAGTGGCTCTTTTGGATCCCTATCGAAACCTTCAACCAATTGATCCACATGTCCTTATGAGCTGAGCATGTGTTCACAAACACCAAGCACCAACTCAAATCCCCTTGGCTGTAATAGTGTCACACCCTATTCAAATTTGGGACTTTGGGGTTCGCAACTTCGCGATACCTGTCGTCGCGTTTATTGGCCTTCCAACTGCTGAAACCCGAAATGATGAATCCCCGAAATGTTGCCACGTCCCCCTCTTGCACGCCTTATCATGTTTCATGATTTTGGGAATCCCGTAACAAAGACCCCGACCTCCCATCTTCCGAAATCCGGAAATGTTGAATTCCAACATGCTATTAAATGCTGGCCCCACAATGGAACTTTTCTCCTTTTCGGAATTTTTCACTTCATGATTTCATGAATCCTGATGCCAAGATCTCGGTTCACCAACCCACGAAACCCCAAAAACAGTCAACGGAGTTTGACTCCACCTGGCGACAAGTGTGCCACTTGTCACTTCGTCATCCTCTAACTTTGACACGAGTTCTTCTGCCCCTTCAAACCTTTGAACTCCGAAATGAGAGTTCATGAGTGATCCGACGACCCTCGTCACCTTGGATCCAATGGCCCTATTTCTCATGAACTTATGCTTTGAAAAACACTTGTCGTAACTCCCCTTGCTTCTCTGTAAGATCTAATAGCTCTTGGGACTTAGCGAATTCTCCACGGAGAATTCTGATCGTTCGTTCCTTCCTTAAAAACTTTTGCGAAATGAATGAGGTATTCCTTCGTCAGGACATATCCACCTGCAAAGCAACTTCGCTTCGCTGCACCTTGGATACTTCAAAGGCACTAACCCTCCTGTTCTTTCTTTGCAACTCGAGTCTCCAAAAGATTTTTGCGCGCACTCCTTGCGACAATCCCTCAAATACTTCAAAGTATTTGAACTCTTCGACTCTGTGCACTCCCCTGCAACAACAGTCTTTGAATTCACCCCTTAGTTGATAAGTTCTGATCTTTCAACCAGCCTGCACACACCTTGCACATCTTCTGTGCCTCTACCTGCACTTCTGCGGAAATGAGAAAAACGGTATCTCTCCTGATCTTTCAGAGATAAACTCTGAGTCTTTGTCAATGCACTCCTTGTGGACGATTTCATTGCACTCATTGCAAGAACTTCTTGCTCAGGAAGAGAAACAATTGAAACTCATTCTTTCTGTTTCAGATTTCAACATTCAATATGAAATCATACATTCACACAATATTAAAGAAAATGTATAACAGAGAGAATAAACAACCATAAGCATACCATTCAACACGTATAGACAGAAATCATCATAACACCATGAATCTAAATCAAAGCTTCATATATTAATTTAGAACTTCTGTACATGGGTTCTTCTCTACAACTCTCTGCTTCTTCTCTATGCTCAATGCTAATGATACAATGCTCTCTAATGTTACAATGATACAAAGATGAGAGTGTCTATAGTCGGTTTTCCCTCCTATGCTCCTAAACTGTCTAATCTTGAATTTAAATCTACCTACTTTCATTAACTGGGCATAAATGCCTTTTACATCGATAGATGAGAGCAAATCGCTCATGATCTGTTTACATCCTCCAAAATATAAATGCAAGGTACGCCTTCTAGCTATTTCATTAATATTTCAAAAACATTTTTATCATGTGAAAGAAAATGTGTTGTGCTCATCCCATCTATCTTCCGCCTCCACGCTTGCTTGCTGCTGGCGATGCTCCTGCATCAATGTTTCACATGTAAATTTATATTGTTAAGAATGAACCCTGTATATTGAGGAGACCAATTTTGAAATAATACAAGAGAAATTCCTTCATCAAATTACTGTATCCAACCACTCTCATACCATTATGATCCATAAAATGGTAGTCCCATGGCATATCGTATGTCTTACCAAGACATATATTCATTGAAAAATAAGAAATGTGAAATTATTTGTAATTACTCTCAACCCGAAATCAAGCTTCTCCAATGTGAATTCATTACCATGAATAAATGGCTTTGTGAAAATCTGGTTTCACTACTCGATTTAATTGGTTGTGGTGCCAAGGCCAATTCCCAACAACATTGTAGGAAAACTATATTCTACATCAAATGTTCAAACACAACAATTAATAATCACCCATTTTCCCATTCATTACATTTAGTCAAAGAAATAAAAAAGATGTCTCATGTTTTTTTCTTTCTATTTCAATCATATCGTCGCTAAATACATTTTCTCATTTGATGGAGTGTAGGTACAAATGAACAAGTACCTATCAGACCTATCATCCTAGAATAAGGGAATTTCTGGAGGGAAGGGGGAAAGTGTTACGACGTCGAACACATCTAATAGGGCAAGGTCAACTAGAGGTGAAAAGGTTAGAAGAAAATTTTGTAGGAATGTGGAATTCTTTATTGTTGAAAAAGGTTCATGTTCATATGACGCTGAGAGAATAGGTGACATCGAGGTTCCCTTGAGGTACAAACATCTATTGATACCATGGCTATCCAATGAACTTCCTCAGTTGGACATTGACTTTTGTGTCAATGAGAGGATTTATCACATTGTTCCATTGTCCATACATGGTATGGGCCTATTCTCCATGGATGGCATAAAGGTGAAATATGGAGGATTTGTTGAGTTGATGGAGTATGTCATATCATGCTACAACTATGGATATTGGTTGAGGTTGGTCCAATATATGCCAAGTATGAGTAGATATGCAGTCGCTGCAAATTACATACAGCTAAAATACAATGATCATAATAAAGGAGTGATAATGTATATTGATGGAAGGACAAAGGCATTGGGAAATATTGTAGGGATTATTAACATTACAATACCATGGACAAAAAGAAAGAAACCCAATTTTATATTTGAGGGGCGTGAAGGAAATCAAATATTCATATGTGCAGTGAAAACAATAGTTGCAGGGGAAGTGTTTTTGATCGATTGCGATTTGAATCAAATCGATGGAAGCAATGTTATTATGGGGGTAAACATGTTCTACCAATATACCAAAATTGTAATGAATTTTTTCCTTTTTATATCTGAAACGTACATTTTAATATCTCATGCTTCTTAGATTATTTTCTTGTAACATTCTAAATTGGCATGCATCTTATAATGTGGCAGGGTGATTGTGGGAATGAACCAGCTAGCTCGAAGAAGGTATAATAGTGACTTTCATATCAATTATTGCTTAGAATAATTTAATTAACATGTTTATTTGTTGATGTACATGAGCACATTGTCGGCACAGGATGATCTGTTGAATGAAATATATTATTCCAGGAACCCGGTGGAAACAATTAAAAAGGCCTTGAAAAAGGAAAATATGGAATACATTGAATTGGATAAGTCTAAGCCACTTACAGAGGAGGGAAAAAAAGGATGGAAATTTTAAGATAGGATATAGAACAATTTGGGGTAAACGCAATTTAAAAAAAAATACTATTTCATACATATATTGATTTATGAAATTTTTGTATGTTACCATTATATGAACATTACTCTAACATTTTATTTCTATAGATTTTCCATTCGTTGATTGGGGAACAACTTGATCATGGGGATGTTGCTGGTAGGAGTGATTCACAAACCCCACAATGTCCTAGAAAAAGCCACATGCCTATGAGGCTATTTTCCTCTCTGTATGTGGCTGAGAGGACTGAAACTCCTGGGGCCCATGAGACACCCCCACCGCACACACTAGACCGTGCTCATGGGGGTCTACACACTACTACATATTTAAAAATTTGCGAAGAAAGTACCCTTTCGTCGCAAAATTCAAGAGAAAAAGTTAAATTTTTCAATTTTGTTATAAATCCAACCCGTATGCGTCGCTCTATCGACAGAATCAAACTTTTGTCTATTTTGCGACGATCATGAAGATAGTGAACTATCGTATCTATTTCGACAAACATGTGTATTCGTCACAAGAGAGTCACTAACTATTGACCGTTACACTCTTTGATACTATCCATATTGACCGTTATACTATTTGACAAAGTCTAAATTGATTTGGTCAACTTTTGTTGCAAAAACAATGATATGACTGTTATAACCATTATACTCTTTGACAAAGTGACCTAAATACAACTAGTTGTTTGTTATATTTATAGGTCATTGTTCATCGCAATTGCGGCGACAATGACCTATAAATATTTTACGATTTAAAGATGTTGCGACAATATTGCTATANGGTCATTGTCGCCGCAATTGCGATGAACAATGACCTATAAATATTTTACGATTTAAAGATGTTGCGACAATATTGCTATAACTACGACTGTTTTGAAAGGGTATTTTTGTGCGGAAGTTGTGCGGAAGAATGTCACGGAATATAATTAGAGGTGGGGAAAAAAGTAAAGCGATTGAAAAGGGTGATGGTAGATGTTATTTCCATTGCAAAAAATATTGCCTCATACGTCCTGTAAAAATTTTAATAGCAACAACTACAAAACATTGTAGGAAATATGGGCACATTGATGGCGGATCGAATGAATATCGTCCCATGGTAATTAGCTATATATTCATTATCTATTTTTATATTGTCAATT
>JASDQU010101999.1:6009-24990 GCA_032191745.1 Picea mariana
AGATGAATGGTAGGCACTAGAAGGTGTTAGTAGAGTGAGTGAAGGTGTTAGTAGAGTGAGTGAGTGAATCTTCCAAGGTTTTTGATGGGAGACAAAATGTCTGGAGGTTTGAGGAAGCGACCTTGATTGATTAGTTAAGTCTTTCAGCTTCACTGCTGCAACAATTTGTTTTATTTCAAGCTCCAGCCTCCTGCCTGGTATAGTTGAATACTTGGAAGGGAGGTAATTTTGTAACAACATCTGTTTGTTTGCTGAAGGTATTTTGAAACTATGCAAATCCATAACATGCTGAAGGGCTCCAAAGTTCTCTTCCTTTAATGATGAAGGAAGGAACTGGGTTTAGATTCCTGTCATGTTGTCACTCTCTTACATAGAAATCAAATACAAATGGACTAGTTAAGCAGAAGACATTTGAGGGTAGGACAATCAAATTTGTCTTCATTAGCTTACAGAAACCGACATGCCTATTGTGGTAGCAGATTCAGTAAAATGTGTCCTGAGCTAATTTTTGGACTTGAGCCTATTGTGGTGGTAGCAGATTCAGTTTAAAAAAATGTCTAAATTTTTGAGTTGAATTTTCCCATTGTGCTACAGAGCAAAAGACTGTTGGAGAGTTTCTAGGTCTATGCTTCTTGGCATTGACATCCTATTTGGTCAAAAGGTTTTGTGTTAATTATTAAAAGTTCAAACAGTTCCTGTAATTTTATGTTAAATGGCAATGTAGATGTTTCATTGGACACAATTTATGTCATGGTTTAATATGTATTTTTTATTATTAGAGTGTAGTGATTAAGTAGTACAATATTGATATAAATTAATAAATAGTTAACCATTTACAATAGTAAATGGTTAAGAACATGTGTTTTCTCCTAAGAGGTTACAAGTTCAAATCCAGAGGAGGGGAGGGTAGGGTATGTATACCTCCATAAACTTTACCAATCAAATCGCTAGACAGAGGGGGGTCCCTTGACCTACAAACAAGGGGGTCTCATACACCAAATTATTATTATTATTATTATTATTATAGTTTAATTAATTTTTGAAGTCCTATCAATTTCAAAATAATAATAATAATTTTATATTTCAAAAAATTAATTAATTTTTCAAAATTATTATTCATATTTTTTAAAATTTAATAATAACATTCTAATTAAAAAAAAACATTTTTTAAAAATAAATAATAATTTAAATGGTTAAATTTCAAAAAATCTTTATTTATGAATTTAGAGAAATATAGTGATCCATAAACATTATAGGATAGGAATATGGTTGACAATATTACAACAATTTATATGATTATTATAAAGTCCCTAACACTACATTTAATATTAACATTCAACTTTTGTTTATACTATATTTTTAACTTTCCAAATATTACATTTATAATTTATAAAATTTAATAATATTTATAAAATTATTATTAATACAATATTTTGAAATAATTATTGTTTTTAAATTTTTTCAATGTAAAAATTACTTAGCTTTTTCTATTATATAAAAAAAGTTACAGCCTATGGCTAAAAAGGAATCTATCTAGATTGCTAAAAAGAAAACCAATTCCTTCGCCCAAAGAATTTAACCAAGTTTTCTGTAATGATCCCAAGTCAAATTATTTCTTGGAATCACTAAATACTACTAATTTATTGAGTTATTAAGTGCATACAAGATTCATCAACACATGGAGATCACAATATATTCAAGATGTAGAAGCACAAGCAAAGATCTGACCTTTTTATTACGAGCAATGTAAGATTAATACAATAGATGGCCGATCTGGCATAAACCTCAGATGGTTGTACAAACAATAGATATGAGCTGCTACAAAATGCTCCCGACAATACAAAATAAGCCTCCAAAGGCTGGATATACAATGAAGACTGAATCAATCAGATTTGAGCCATACTAATGCTCAACCTCCAAGCTGGAAAGTGCCACGTCCTACTAGAATGCTGAAGCCCTCAATAATTCTGTCTTGCTACCAAAAGTGTCCAATCATCCCGAGAAATATGCCAAATGATAGATCGGGCAACTATAAGGACAACCCAGATGTCCAAATTCCCAATTCCACTCTCAAACCCCGTAGATCTGAATTTCCCACTGAATGGGGTGCTCCACTGGATGACTGAAACCCTAGCTGGTTTGGCCCTGATGAAGGAGGCCTCCAAATGCTCTGAAACTCTCCAATAATATAGATCGGGCTATGAGAATCCCATGGGAGAAGTTTCGGACTCAGATCTCAAGCAAATCTCCCTAGATCTGAGTTTTACTGATTTACAGGACGTCCCCTATGGCTCCAAGACGTCCCAATCTGCAGACAAATGTAGAATGATGATAAACCTCCAGAAAATCCCTCAAACTGATGGTCCTGCCTCTGCAAACAAAACCCAACTGTCGGAATGGCCCTAGGCCCTCAGGATAAGCTGGATCGAACCTCCCTCCAGATGANCACCACTGAGTTGCTCACAAGGGTTTGTACAACAAAACCCCCAAATTGAATGCTCAAGAGCAATAGCAAATGCTAATCCAAAACCAGAAAAATGAGTAATAGGTGCACCCCGACCTCTTACTTATACTTTTCCTTCTAATTCTCTGTTGAGTTAGGTTAACTCCCAGGGTTAATATTCTATTCTTCTATTGAGTTATCTTTTACTCCTTTATCCTTTTCCTTTCTTAAGTCAACTTAAAAATATAACTTTTAACTTCTTGACTTTCCCCCCTTCAGTGTGAGATTATGACCTAATGGGGGTGCCCAGGCCACTGAGTCTCCTCATCACCTCTCTAAGAGGTGGGGGACATTACATTTTCATAGTAATTAAGATCACCAAAGTTATATGGGATGCGACTACCGCCCATTGAACCTACATTGTGACACTTTTCCACTCCTCTACATTATTTCTTCTGATACTCTTCATTCTTTCTTCCTGAGACTTCTCCTTCTACAACACTAATGGCACTGTGGCCTTGTACCCCCACCAGGTATACCACCTCTTGTGTTAACGGCTATCATCAATAACATGCATGGAACGAGCTGTTACGAACCCCTCTAGTTTCGAGTTGCCTCACCTCCCACACTTTTTTGTATGCTCTAGTGATCACCTAGTTATCATGCCCTTGGTTTCCATCTAGCTAATCATTAAAGTCTCAACATGAGTGTACCTAGTACATAAGAGTATACACCTCATCCAATAATAGTTTTTAATTTTTTTAAACATATGCTTATCATTTGATTTTCTCTTTCCTCTAAAACATTTGTCACCCACTTTTTATACTTTTTGTACTTTTGCGGTAAAGAAGGTAATTCCTTGGATGGTTTTGTGGGCTCTTAATTGTGATACGACGTTATCTCATTTTGAAGCCCACATCCCCACATGTGAAGGAAGATGTTGGGTCTTCCTTACACACTTGGTGAAGGAAACCCTAGCCCACTTGAAGAATAGTTGAAGATTGTATAACTGATTTTGAGCAGAAAAGAGAGCATTGAAGGGCCTTTGGAGGCTAGATGTTGCACCAAAGCCCCTCTTTTCCGTTCATTTGAGAAAAATTTGTTGAAGCATCCTATGTTATACTTAGGCGCATTTTTTGGAGATTGATCTAGTAGATGTTTTCTCTTTATTTTTGGTGGATGTTTCGTGAAAATGGGTTTTCTTAATGCTATGTGCCTTATCTTAAGCATTTTCATTATGTTGCATGTGATGTTTCTTGGGATATCTTGGAGAATGTTATATTAGAGTAATAGTTGCATGTTAAATTTGTCTCCTTGAACAATATCGAAACCCTAAGGTAGGATTTAGAGTGATCATCCCCTTCCATTGTTTTATCCATCTTAACTCATTGAAGCATTCAAGGTTTTCCTTAATGGATAGGGGTGGATATCCCCTTAAGGATTTTCTTGGCTAGGGTTTAGTTCTAGGGGTTAGAAGTGGCTACCTCCCTAAGGTTTAAAACACATTTGTCTTGATCTTGTGCTAGTAGCTCTTGAATGGATAGGACGACACCTAGTGTTTATGAGGGGATAAATTCTAGGGTTTTTTCTCCTAGGAGGTTGACCTAAGATTATGAGGTGATAATCCTATGATAGACTTTCAAGTCTTATTTTTCCCTCAGTCTCCATTGAAGCACTACATTAACTCCATATGCTCAATAAAAAGACATTGATCTTGAGACCTCCAAGTATTTTCTTCAATAGTCTAAAGATACCCAAACACATTTTTCTCGGACTTCACTCTCCACATTGAGATTCCTTGCCCTAAGTCCCCGCAATCTTAATTGAGGGAAACCCCCTTCAGTTGGAGGAAAGCTGGCTTGAAGTGACAAAAGGGTTGGTGAGGTGATAGGGGCCTTACCTCTAAGTTACACATGATTGCACTTGAGATTTCATACTTTATCTCAACAATTGTGAGTTCGTGTGATAACACACTCGAGACATATCCTAGTGATCCTAAACCTCATTAGACAAGACCCCCTTTAAAATTGGAAGTTAGTCCTTCTCCTCAACCAACCTTTCCTAAGACCAATGATGTAGATTTAAATATTGATATGGCTAGTATCTTAACAAAGGTTAATGTACCCGTCCCTCTCAGTATTGATATTATATTTTTTCTTAAATACCTACAACACAGTCGCTATTGCGATGTCTTGGAGTGTTTCTCCCATAGAAACCACATCGAAGCTGATACATCTTCATGTCTCTGTTGCCACGTACAATACGTCTCTCTTGCCACCTCCAAGACGTCCCTCTTTCCACCTCCAAGACGTCGCTCTTTACACCTCCAATACATTGATCTTTCCACCTCCAAGATGTTGCTCTTTCCGTTGCTCTTGCCACCTCCAAGATGTCATTATTTCCACCTCCAAGAGTGTCGCTCCCATAGCAACCATGTCAGAGATGATACCTCTTAATGTTGTTCTTGCCACCTTCAAGACTTCGCTCTTGACACCTCCAAGATGTCACTCTTGCGACCTCCAAGACGTCTCTCTTGCCACCTCTGAGACATCTCTCTTTCCACCTCCAAGACGTCTCTCTTTCCACCTCCAAGACGTCGCTCTTGCCACCTCCGTGACGTCGCTCTTGCCACCTCTGAGACGTCGGTCTTACGACGACCATATAGGGTTTGGACAGTCAAATCCGAGATGACATGTGTCCACATGAAACTTCGCAATAAACACGATCTTTATGTCATCAGAAAAGTGACATCATGTGAAACGACGTTTGAGGGGGTCCATTTTTTGTCATTCTCCTGACAAAATAAAGTGGCAATTGCGTTGAACGTGCCGTCGAAATTTGACCCAAATGTACTAGTGATGGGGGATATCCTTGAGGAGTGTGAAGGTGATCTTTTACCCATCATAAAAGATTTGAACAGAGAAATAACCTTCTTATAGATTCAACCATTTTTCTAGGGCATCCACATCTATCTGACCTTCAAATATGGGAATATCAAAATTAACTTATACCTTGAAGGGAGAGGTTCCTCCAAAATGGTCACTTGATGAATATTTTTCTGTTGCTATCGACGGGCATTGAAGGATGTGTGCAAAATTCTCCATCATTCCGTCCCTCTGTCGCGTGAGAGCTTTCTCAAGAAACAGGTTAATAGAATCTTTTGCTCCACCATTTTTCTTTTATGCCGCCATCGAGGGTTTCTTGGGCATGCGAGAGTGATTTTCCTCAAGAGAGACAAACTCGAGACCCAATTGGCTATACTCGGACCTCACCGGGGACATGCACTGAAAATGATCAAGAACAACTTGCTCTGATACCATTGATTCGTATTATTTTCGAAACAAAATGAAAGCAAAGAAATTACAATGAAATACTGATGGAAATTGCCAGAAATAGAGAAATACAACAATACTTGATTTCTATTAATAAAATAATTGTGAAGAGACTATAATAATACAGAGTGCAAGCTTCGCTAGAATGGTGGCAGCTTTATCTCTGAGAAGAGATGTGACGACTATGCTCATTCATAAGATGATGATTACAATGAGGCTTTGAAGGATTTTTTTTATGATAAATAAGAATTCCAAAACCCTAGAAATCCAAAAACCCAACCCTAGGAGATGAAATGCCAAAATTCATGTGGGCCCCATTTGGGTAAGTTAGTACATTAAGTTCTTGGGATCGTAACTTTTACATACGATCTTTGTTTTAGGCGTGTGATATCCCGTTGGAAAGGTCTTTTCGATAACTATGCATTACGCCATTAAACTCTGACTATGTCTACAGTTTGACTGTGGCAAGCCAAAAAAACAACAAGATGAGATGACATGAAAACATACAAACTAAGCTAATTGGATTAGGTGGGAGGCCACCAGTATCCACCTGGAAGATGTGTAGGGCTTCAGACAGCCATGAAAGTGTAGAAATCACAATTATAAAGAAGTATAGAAGAACATGTCGCACTAAAAACTGACAAGAGGATCAGTTGGAACAGGTGGGTGGCCACCAATTCCACCTGGATCATCAACTCCCTCCCAATACATATTTACAATTTAAAAAACCCCCTATTCTTACTGAATATCCTAGGTATACATTTTTTCATGGAATTTATAATACCTCTTTTTATTTCTAACCACTAATATGGAAACACGACAAAACTTTTACACGCCTACAAATAAAAAAAATAAGCAAACAAGTGCACTAACATCCCAACATAGGGATATGCCACTATAATAACATAGCCTTGGGTTGAAGGGCTTGGTGTTATACTACTTTCACCCCTCTTTTTACTCTAATACATGGTCATGCATTTTTTGAGGATGGGGTTTATTTAACTACAAATGCTAAGAGTAGAGAGCCCTTAAACATAAACTTGTTTTGCATATCAATACATAAAAACACATGAAATCACACAAGATTTATGGCCTTAAATTCTTGCAAAAGAACCTTATAATTGAAAAACCTAGTGGTTTCATTTTAAAAATGACACCATGAACAAGAAGCCTTTCCTTATGATTAACTTTATTTGAAGTTTTTTTTTAATTAAGTACCCAAAGGAAAGACCACCGATCATAGCACCCAAAATCATTTTGGGTTCATGGATGAAAGAATACAACAAGTGGGGAGTGGAGGAGATCCTTCTTTATAACCTATACGATGTAACCAATAAGGTAGAAACACTGAGATGTATCCAACGGCCATATCAAAAAGTGTTGGTCATGCCACGTGGCATGCATCGAACGACTTGATCCAAGGGCTTTGGTATGGCCATGTGGCATGCATCCAACGGCCAGATCCAGCGGCTCTCATCTCGTCACATTGATTTCATTCAATGGTTAGATCCAACAACTCTCTTCTCATCACGCGGTGAGCATCCAATGACCAGATTCAACAACTCTCATCTCACCATGTGGCTTGCATCCAATTGTCATATCTGACATCTCTTTTCTCGCCACGTTGCTCTCTTCTCGATATTTGCCACGTGGCAGGTGCAGATTTGACATAAGCAAGTTGGAATTCTCTTTAGGAAAACAACACTGGTTGTTAATGTGGGAAAACAACAATGGTATTTACTCTCGTACCAACATTGAATGGTTATCATGCTTCAATTTACCAGTGTTTCTTGCATATGAATCTGTGCACCACGAGTCATGACCATATGAATGGCAACAGATTAATTTGTATGCATCTTTGCACTATGAGTCACGACCATACGAATGTGATGCAAAGAAGGAAACAATTGGTGGTTTGGCTTGAACGGTATTTATGTGCATATCGGCATTGAACGATTATTGTGCTTCAATTCATCGATGTTGCTTGCATATCAAGACTTGAGCTCGTCCCTTGCTTACTGGTGCTGCTTGAATATGAACAATATTTATGCTCATACCGACATTGACATGAGCTCGACCCTCTCATTGGAGTCATACCCAGTGAAATTGTTTGAATATTTGGTGTTCAGTGGAATGATGATAATGTTTGTGCAGTCACCTTGTTGATGTGTCAGTGTTATGTATTCTAAACCAGTAACGAGTTTCATCAATGATGCATTATACATTTGGAGATGGGGAATTTTGTGGTTTTCCCCTTTCAAATTTGTCGTGTATTCTGTCTTTCAAGAAAATATGTATTCTAACATTCAAGAAAATACAGGGAAGTGATTCCACAATTAAAAAGCAGTAGTCTAAACGTTCTATCTTTTGGGGGTTTTCTGGCCACTTTTTCCGTTTGATTTTGCCCAAACTCCGGT
Organism: Picea mariana; assembly: GCA_032191745.1. Taxonomy (NCBI): domain Eukaryota; kingdom Viridiplantae; phylum Streptophyta; class Pinopsida; order Pinales; family Pinaceae; genus Picea; species Picea mariana. The sequence continues at coordinate 14,202 of JASDQU010101999.1, forward strand.
GATGAATGGTTGGATCTGCATATTTGAGTGGCTAAGTTTGTATAATCCAAGTGCCTCAGGGGGTTTTCATCACGCTGAATCTATTTATGCATTCATAAAGGAAATTTAAACAACATAAAATAGAGATTTTGTCCAAATTTACATCGCCAGATTCCGACCAATTCCTGCCAGAAAACCCAAAAGGTAGAACATTTAGCCAACGCAATTAAAAAGCATCTTGTATCAACAACGTCTCGTATCACCTGGAAATATTTTATTTTGTAAATTTTATACTCACATCCGAGATCAATAAAATCATAATCAATGGCCAAGTAAATTTATTAATTATTTATTTTAAAATAAAACCTTAAGTATATTGATCCAAGTGCATCTAATTATATTCACATCGAGTACTTATGAATAATTTGTATTTCTCAGCTAAACTGGTGTGATTCCTTCTGACAAACTCATTGGAAACAAGTGCCATTCTACCAAGTAAACCATAAAGAGATCAATTCATAAATTTTGTTGGCGTTGGAAATAACTTTGAAATTAAATATAAAAGAGATTTTATAGGCTCTTATTTTATAGGCTATAACTTTGAAATAACTAGGGCTCCAAAGTTCTCTTCCTTTAATGATGAAGGAAGGAACTGGGTTTGGATTCCTGCCATGTTGTCACTCTCTTACATAGAAAGAAAATACAAATGGACTAGTTAAACAGAAGACATTTGAGGGTAGGACAATCAGATTTGTCTTCATTGGCTTACATAAACCGATATGCCTATTGTGGTAGCAGATTCAGTAAAATATGTCCTGAGCTAATTTTTGGACTTGAGCCTATTGTGGTAGTAGCAAATTTAGTTTAAAAAAATGTCTTGGGCTAAATTTTGGAGTTGAATTTTCCCATTGTGCTACAGAGCAAAAGACTGTTGGAGGGTTTCCAGGTCTGTGCTTCTTGGCATTGGCATCCTATTTGGTCAAAAGGTTTTGTGTTAATTATTAAAAGTTCAAACAGTTAATGTACTTTTATGTTGAATGGCATTGTATTGAGGTAATGGTGTAAATGCGTAAAATGTTTTGTATATATACAAACCAATTGCTATTACTATGGGCCTTTTTGCTTCCACTAGGTTTTGTTACAGAAAATGGTAGGGGGACCAATCTAATTTCTGTTAGTTAATTTCACAATTGATGTAAATCACCCACCTATCTTCTAATGATTGGGAGCTAGTAATGAATCCCACTCTATTGTACAATCCCTGCAATGTGAGGCACTAAATTCTTAGCGTTTGTACTCAATTTTTTCATAAATGGGCTGGTGGAAATATTGAGTGGCACTTTTGAAAGTGGGTATCTAAAGGCCCCCACTGTGATCTTTTGGTTAAATATTTATATCCATGTGTACAGGAATTGAATTTAAATGTGTCCCACAGTGATTGTTGTGTCACGTGTGCACCGAAAGATATCTTTTCTTTTCCCCTAAAACAACTGAAGTCGTTTAGCAAATTAGCCATGATTCTCTAACTATTACTTGGCAAGCTTAGCAATGTGATAATGGCTATTTTTAACCTTATATATTGGCAACGAGAACCAGTACCTCGACGTTGGGCGTTAATTTTTCAAACACGAAGAAACAGAACATTGCATTCGAAGAAGCAGAACATAATTTAACTATTTCTGGTTCAGTTAGCAGTAACATTTGGGCCGTACAGTCTGTTAACATGTGTAGCATCTGTACCATTTTCATCATACCGTATGCTAACTGGCCTGTCCGATCTTCGACATGTGACATCCATCCAACGGTCAAATTGGTAAGCTCTTATCGTACCATATGGAACGCATCCAGAGGTTGGATCTAGTAACTCTGGTCTCTCCACGTGTTGTGCATCCAATGGTTGGAACCAGCGGCTGTTAAATCGCCACGTGGCATGCATCGAACAGTCTGATCCAAGGGCTCTGGACACTCCACATGGCATCCATATAATGGCCGGATCCAAGGGCTCCGGTATCGACACGTGTCATGCATCCAACACCAGATCCAGCGGCTCTCATTTTGCCACGTGGCTTGCATCCAGCGGTCAGATCCAACAACTCTCTTCTCGCCACGTGGCGTGCATCTAACTGCAAGATCCAGCGGCTTTCGTCTTACCACGTGACTTGCATCCAACTGCTCTCTTGTCGCCACGTGGCCTGCATTCAACGACGAGGATATAACCGTTAGATATATGCCACGTGGCCGGTGCAGATCCACAGGATCTGACCGTTGGATATGTGCCACGTGGGAGGTTCAGAGCTGCAGGATCTGATCGTTGGATTTATGCCATGTGGCAGATGCAGAGCTGCAGGTTGTGACCATTCAATATGCGCCACGTGGCAGATGCAGATTCAACATAATCTTCAGGAAAAGAAATTGATTGTTAATGTGGGGATATATCGCGGGTATATTGTTGCAATTGACCGGTGTGTTTCATGGAAAGTTACTGTGCTGCAATTGACTGGTGTGTTGCATGGAAAGTTACTGTGCTGCAATTTACCGGTGTTGCTTGCATATGCAGACGCCTCTAAGATAAATGCTATTGCGAAAATGGCAACAGATTGATTTGTATGTATCAATCTGATGCGAAGATGGCAACAATTGCGAACGGTATTTACACTCATACCGGCATTGACCTTAGCCATACCCAGTGAAATTGTTTGAATATTTGGTGTTTGGTGGAATGGTGATAATGTTTGTTCAGTCACCTTGCTGATTATATTTTCAATCTGCCTTCCTCACTGTGTGTATTCTAAACCAGTAACGAGTTTCATCAATGATGCATTTATATTGAACATTCTTTACACATTTGGATATGGGGAATTTCGTGGTTTTCCACTTTCAAAGTTTTCAGGTATTCCGTATTTCAAGAAAATACAGGGAAGAGATTCCACAATTAAAAAGTTTCTTGTATCACCAACTCGGTTTGTATTGTATCAAATCCATAGCAGTAGAATAGCATGAAATAACTCTCAGTTTATTACGTTTTATATCTCACGTCATGATTTTAAGTGGGCACTCAACCAAATTTCGGTGCGGCCCAACTTCGTGACAACAGTGTGTAATCATAGTTGTAAGTATATCATATATTGTTGAGCCCTATATTTATGACTTAAATCCTGGAAATATTTTATTTTAGAAACTGTATACTCACAATCGAGATCAATAAAATCATAGTCAGTGGCATATTAAATTTCTTAATTAGTTATTTTAGAATAAAATCATAAGTATATTGACCCAATATACTATTCAATTAGGTAGTAAGTTAACTAGGGAGTAATCTTCCCTTCCGAGTTCTGCTTTTCAGGCAAAAAAATGGATCTGAATCAGGCTAAATTTTCACGGGTAGTCTGATCTTCTGGATTGGCCTGAAATTTAAAAACAAGTCCCCGGAAAACTTGCCGGAAAAGTAACTATGAGGGAAGATTGCTCCCTAGTTAGCTCACTCCTTCAAGTAGGCCTTGTTTCAAGAACATGTACAATTTATAATTTATATATTATGCAAGATACATCCCCAAAACTCCAAGTAATAAATAGCTCCAGAAAAATCCATGTACATCTCACTTTCGTAAATCTTAATATTCTAATTTTTAATTTGTGAAATTTGGAAGAGATGGCTTAGGTACACCTTAGAATTCTACTTTTTAATTTGTAAAATTTGGAAGAGGTGAAATTGGGATAAGGCCATAAGAGAGAAAGGGTAGGGGTAGTAATTACTATAAAAAAATACATAACAAGCTTTGTTAGTGATGGCATGAGTGATAAAACAAATTCAGCAAGAACTTTACAAGTTGACTCAATGGAAGCTTGGAACCTTTGAGATTAACAACCCTACATTTTAGAAGGGTTGAACCATGCTTAAGATTTGGAGAACAAGGTTTGATAACATTGGGCACAAATGGATTCAAGGTGAAATATCAATGTCAAGATTTAGGCCTTATTATGTGGACGATTTCTTGATATACATGTATAGAAAAACCAAGCTCATCCAATAATATTTTGTAAAAATTACATGCAACCTTTATAACTAAAACTTGATCTAAAACTCACAATAGACAAAAATAAACTCTACATGTAACTAATGGAATAAGGGATAGGATAAAAAAGGAGATCGAAGGATTGAAAGCTACCAGAGTGTAACCATCATCACCATTGCCTAAAATGCATCATACAAGAACTTGACATATCTAACCAATTTCCCATATTATTTTGTATACCACTTTGGCCCTTCGATGTGATCATATGAACACTCAATGTAACCATGATTGTATCCACTCTAGTAATCAAGTTTTACTTAGCATTGGATGTCCACATCTTCAAGCCGATGTGTTTGAATAGTCAATCTATAATGACCATGTGCTTTTATGGAGATTAAACTATGGCTTCTGAATGATGTTGTCCAATTTATAAGGCAACATTTGACTAAGGATTTCCTTAGATACATAAAATCATCACGATATCTTGTGTTCTATGTACTTCTTAATTGAACAGGTAACGCTATAGATATTTTATTTAATAGTTAAACCGTTTTGTTTAAAAAAACTATAACCCATCCAATGAACATAGTTCACACACACACACACACACACACACACACACATCCATGAAGAGGTAAGGCTATTTCCATAACAATTTTGAAGATTTGAGTGAATCTCACCTTGCACCTTGGTACCTTATTTAGAGTCGTCGAAATAAATGCTTTATTACCCAACAACCTTGTGTACTCTTCTTTCCACATGGTACACAAGGCGTGCAAAAGAAGACAATGTCCCTCTCATTTCTCCTGGTTCATCATTCTTGTATCCTTCATTCCCTAATTATATCCACTATTCTCCCATAGATTTTCTATGTAACAAAATCTCCTTCTCTTAAAATTCTCCCTTATTAATCACCTCCTTACTCAAGCCACGTGTCTCTTGCAAAACATACTACATGTATGAAAAGGTTTAAGAATTCCCTTTCATCCTTTTTATTTAATTATATTAATGATGTTGATGATGTTAACCATTCTTTGTACGACCAATAAGGTTTATCATATAATAAAAGGAACCATGGTACAATTATTGTTTAGAATACCATTCCAAGGAGAGATCATTAGAGTTTTCATAAGCAATGAGGTCTTAAGGAGTGACCATGTTATGAAGTTAGATAAATTTATACATTTAGGCTGAGTTGAAAGGAAATGGTGTCCATGCTCAACCTCCTCTATATCACAAATTCTATAATTTTTCTCATCCCAAGACATTTTTAGGTTAGCCCAGTGACTAGTGTCTCCATGTATGTCATGAGCATTTACCTTGATAGTGGTGTAATATCCCCAGTTCTAATCCCCACAATCATAATGTAATTGTGCAAATATTAATTATGCTCGTGAGTCAATATGGTTGAGTGAGATAGCCCATATTGATTAATATGGCCAAGGCTCGAATTATGTATTTTGTACATTAAAATAATTAATAAATAATAATCGTTGGTTGTGGTACAAGCATAATTGTAACGATGGGGGGAATAAAGAGGAGTCCAAGGGGTTACCCATTTGTATTAATTTAGCCAAGTCATATTAGTTTTTACCCACCTTTGAAATATCAAAGATATATTAAAGTAATGTAAGATTGGTAGGTGGGAAAGGTCAAATCACAAAATTTATGACAACATGGGCTGAGTGCAACCACATTTTCGGAAACATGTGAGTCATGCTTGCATGAGAAGAAAAGGAAATGTGAGTGCCTTTTTGGGTCATATTTTCATGTTTGTTTTGTAGAGCATGAAGGGGACTGAGTGCTGGAAAAAGAGCACCAACCATGTTATGCTTAAGGACAACCATTGTTGGGTTGTTTTTTATGTTGAAAATGACGTTGTAGGCCTATTATGAAGGTTGCATGCCAGTAAGTGAGTTTTCCTATTGAGGAATTGGGTCAAGAGACTTGAGAAGGTTGCTAGGAGCACTCTTGGAGAAAATAAGAGTTCTTGGAGTCCCCAACTATGAGATTCCTAGCCAACTGAGTGCACTAGAGCCCTAGAGGGAAGTGGGAAATCTCAAGGGACTACATGGTAGAGAAGAGGGATCCCATTCCTTGGGTTGTGCAAGTTGAGGGAAATAGAGATGGTGGATGGGAATTGTTGTTGGAGTAGAACTAGATTATGGGTTGTTGATTGTAGAGAGTGGACATCCAAGAGGGATATACCTCCTTGTGGACTCATAGCCTCAACTTGAGGGTGGCTTGCTATTGATGTTTGGAACAACAAGCCTAGGGCTGGAAGGAACATCTTGTTGAATTTTCTATTTCCATATCTGATTATTATTTCCTTATGATTTCAAACAGAATTGCATGCCATTGTTATCATATAATAATTACATACTGAAAATCTCAATCAAAATAAAATTGCAGCGAAAACAATAGAATCATGGAAAGATGGCCATACACAATAGACACAAGATTTATCCTAGGAAACCCAACCTTTGGAGAAAACCCAACAACTTTTCTTAAGAAGAGTTCAAGCCAAAAAGTACATCACCATAAAATGAAGAAACCCAACACATAAAGAAGTTTAACCTTATATGAGGAAAATCCCTCAAAGGTAACAAACCTTAGACAGAGATAATGCACCACCAGAAGATCACCAAAAGGATAGTGCACCTCAAAATAAAGAAATTGGCAACTAACAACTAGAAACTACAACTACAACTGGCTAGCGAACTGCAACTGGGACTTGCACACTTGATGAGAAGAGCTTGTGTGAGATGTGTAAATGAAATGATCAAGACTTTTATTTATACAAATTGAGTCACCTTCAATTTCCTTGTGGGGGTGACTTGTCCTTTTTCCTTCAATATTTCATTTAATGAATTCCAAGGTTTCTTTAATAGTTTAATGGGATTTGACTTGTCTTCTTGGCATTTATTCTTTATTAGAAAAGTTGTCCATGAAACTTGTTGATATGTCATCTCCTCACATGCACGTCTAATTAATATAGGGCTATAATGTTGAGTAGATTCACCGAGATTCCTGTCATCACAAGAGGTCTCTTGAGCCTACATATTCAACATTAGACTAGACTTGTAAACAAGTCAAACATGCCCTATAAAAAATAGATCACTCCACCCTGGAGCAGGCAATGTGAGAGCATCTTGAGTCTTTATCACTCCTTGTTAAATCAACATGGCTACTAAGAGAATGACTACACATGGGCCATTAACCATTAGTGAAATCAACATGGCCCCGTGAGTGAATGTATCATTCTCCCTTGGTCAAATCAACATGGCCAATCTCGAAGAATGTTTGCTCGATGTTGCTAACTGGAGAAACATCAACATCCTAGGCCATTCACCACTAACCAAATCAGCATGGCCTCGTGAGTTAATGTATCATCCTCCCTTGGTCAAATTAGCATGACCAATCTGGGAGAATGTCTGCCCAATGTTGAAACATCAACATGTTCCCTGTATGCAACTAGTTGGTTCAACAATTCAAATAAGTTTTCTATTTTATTTGCACAATTATTTCCACTGTGTATAAATGTCAATTTGAATGTTGTTTCTATGTCGTATGGTTGCATTTGAGTTTCAAATGTCCTGTTAACTACATGAGTTAGTTAGCATGTGCTTGTTGTTTATTTTATTATGTAAAGCAAAACAAAAATTAACGAGTTTAGCAAGTAGGGGTTCAATACAAGTGGTGATAATTATTTTGTGCTTTAGACTTAAAATGTTGGAAAAATAGTGTTTGATCTTTGTAAATCATGTTTTGTCATTTATTAAACTTGAAACCATTAACAAAGTCATCCATGTTTTTCTTAATACATTCTTAATACAAAAACTACATGCAATGGTAACACATATTCATGAAAGATTTCAACTTTAATCCAAAACTTTTCTTGTCATTCAAATTTATTTGGAGAAACGTAAGAGCTTTTCTAAAAGCCCAAAAACAAATACAACTCAAAATCACTACTTTATGTTTTTTAATACAACAATTGCATGAAATGGTAATGAATATTCATGGAAGATTTGAACTTAATGCATAATTTTTTTGATCATTTAATTTTATTTGGAAAAATACAAGAGATTGTATGAAAACTTGTAATGATTGCACTACAAAAGTGCAATTTAAGCCTTGGTAGAAAAGTGTTGAATGACACAAATCACAAAAATACATTATTTCTCGATTTTTGGACCACAAAAAAACAAATTAATTTCAATAATTTCAATTGATTCACATTAAGAATACATTCGGTATTACGTTGTTTCTTATGATGTTATGTCAAATTTATCAACATAGTTATTTTAATCCCAAATGTTTTTAGTTCTTGAATATAATTTCAAAATGCATCTCAATTGAGATTGAAATTACAAAGCAACCAATGTTGAGTTGACCACTCGATAATTTAAAAGCTATTGAAAGATTAGCAACACATCATGAAGTTAGGCCAAGATAAAGACATACATGGTTCTTTCTAATGAAAAACTATAGAATCTGATTTGAATGGAAGTATATTCCTTTGCCAAGAATCCTTCATCCTTTTAAACTTCATAAAAAATGTGTAAAAGGAAAATATTAGGCGTCAATTGTATAATCCATTGCAGTGATGGATAACTGTTATAACTAGTGAAGTTCACTAGTGTTGCTTTACAAATTTTGAAGTCATTGAACACTTATCGAATTCCTAGAAATGGTTTGGCATTACATTGCATTATGCAAGAACTAGTAAAAATGAAGATACTTGTTGAAGCTCTAGCGATGATTATGTGTGAATCTATGATAGCTCGATACCTTATAATTCATGTATAAAGTGTAAACATCATCATATTGGATCACTTCATTAGAATCAACAATAGATCCAAGGCCAAACCTTCATGTACCATATGCTCTTGGTTGTGTTGAATGCTTCAATTCAAAAGTGTACTAGTATATGCACCACCTATATATTAGGTGGAAGTGGAAAATAAGAACCACATGTATGAATCATTTTCTCCCTTTCATCATCTTCTATTGCATCAAACAAATTTGTCTGACTTTTCCAAAGCATCAACTTTGCCTCTTTGAAAAATTGGCTTTCAATGGTATACGATAGATATACAAGAAGATAGAGGAATAATTGTTAGTATATCTAGAGGAGTTAAAGGGGAGAGTAAGGTACCCCACTTCATATTTTCATTTTACAAGCCATTCAGGAAGCATCATCATACATGGTCACTTCATTAGTATCATCAACAACTCCAAGGCCCAACCTCCATGTTCTATATGCTCCTAGATTGTAATCAATGCTTCCATCTGAAAGTGTACCAATATCTTCATATTAGCTGCAAGTGGAATACAAGAACCACCTGTATATTAGATGCAAGTGGAATACAAGCACCACCTATACAACTTAGCTACACCCTTTAATTATCCTCTATAACATTAAATAAAATCGTCTGACTTTTCTAAAGAATTAAATTTACCTATCTCTTATAAAAGATAAGAAACTCTTTTAATGATATATGATGGAGATAAATGTACACAAAATAATCACTTTCCAAATATCCAGAGGGCTCAAAGAGGAGTAGGGAATCCGACTTACTAGTTGCATTTTTTGAACCATTCTTGGTATAAGCTCTAGAGGAAAAAATGGGTTTGAAGGCTAATCTCCCCCTGTAAAGGGATATATTTGGTAGTTTCCAATCCACTAAGTAGTTGGAGGGGTATAAGTAAGAATTGATGCATGAAAAATATGAGCCATTGATGGATATTGCATAGTGGGAACTACATTCGTTGCATGAAAAGGCTAAGCCATTGATGGATACTACATAGATGGAACTACATTGGCCATAGAGTGTTAAAATGATGTTGAATTGAGCTATGTACTTAATCCATAGAATTGTGATGGTGTAATAGGCGATATAGGTTTATCTTATTGTTCCTAATTTGTCAATGGCTGGGATTTTCTTTGTGAATCTAATGACCATTGAGGAGGGTTTTAAGAAGATATTGTTGCAATGTGTTTGTATGGATGCATTCAAGTTTTAGATATCTTGTTAGCTGCATGAATTAGTTAGCATGTCCCTGCTATCGATTTATTGTGTAAAGCAAAAAAAAAATTAACTAGTTTAGCATGCAAGGGTTCATTACACATGGCGATATTTATTTTGTTCTTTAGACCTAAAATGTTGGAAAAATAGTTTTGATCTTTGTAAATCATGTTTTTTCATTTATTTAACTTGAAACCATTAACAAAGTCATCATTATATTCCTTAATACATTCTTAATACAAAAACTACATGAAATGGTAACAAATGTTCATGAAAGATTTCAACTTCAATCCAAAACTTTTCTTATCATCTAAATTTATTTGGAGAAATGTAAGAGTTTTTCTAAAAACCCAAAAACAAATACAACATGAACTCACTACATTATGTTTCTTAATACAACAATTGCATGAAATGGTAATGAATATTCATGGGATATTTGAACTTAATCCATAATTTTTTTTATCATTTAAATTTATTTGAAAAATATAAGAGCTTGTATGAAAACTTGTAATGATTGAACTACAAAAGTACAATGTAAGCATTGGTAGAAAAGCACCGAATGACACAAATCACACAAATGCATTATTTCTTGATTATGTCTAAGGGATGCATCCTTTCATGGATGGTCACCATATGTGCCTTTAGGTTCTCTATATATTTGGCACATTCATCAATGTACATCTCATTTATTCATTATTTATTTATTTCATTTTATATATTCTTATTAAATATATTCTTTTATCTAGTGTGGATTACAATTATTTA
>JASDQU010101999.1:33143-78938 GCA_032191745.1 Picea mariana
AAATGAAAACGAATTTTAAAAAACCTAGAGATTTTTTGTTCAAAATGGGATGAAGAAAAAAAACCTCTTCCATATTTTTTACAGGTGCCACCATCAGGGAGAATCCAAGCTATCTTTCAGCCTTATTTTTCAGATTTTCGGTTCTTTTTGTTTCAGTCCTGATTTTGCAGGAGCTGTTTCAGTGAGTTGCAGACGAAATTGGAGAAACCGAAGGAGGGTTTTGTCCAAAACAGGCTCATCTACAACAAACTCCTACAGGTTTTCCATAGGTATCACCTATTGGGAGAAACAAATTTCTAATTGTACCCCTATTTTCAGCAAATTCAGCCAAATTTTCAGTTTCATATTTTTGGGGATTTGTTGTTATTTTTGGCCGAGGTGGTTAATGAATTCAACCTCCTGAGCCTGGGGAGAGTCTTTTTAATATATTTTAATGAGTCAATTGTGAGGGGTTTTTTATATTTATGCCCAAGTAAGTTGTATGCATTGTAATCTTTCTCAAGAGATCTACAAGTAATAAAAAGGAATTTCACAGGATTCCTGCATGTTAATTGTTGGTGATGTTTACTCCTCTTCGTTGAATGGTTATTTTATCTTCGTAATCATTTATTTTTTCTATATATGATCATTTAAAATAATTTATAGTGGAAGAATTTATCTTGATATACTATGTTTCTGGCTTTTAAAGATCTAAGTGTTTATCTTCTGATGTTATGATAAAAAAATTCTTAAATGCTTCTTTGTTATAATTGATTATCTCATCTTTTCTACTACCCATCATTTTTATTCTAAAGGATATAATAGTTGCATTATCCTTCCCTATGAAAACACCTTATAAAATATGTTATTTGGTCTCAAACTTTATAAAACAGACCCCATATCCCAATGGGATTATAAAGAAGTCCTTCAGCCAAATACCTCAAACAAATATTTTTCTTCATAACTAGCCTAAGATTCATGTTCAAACAAATCTAAATCTGGCAGAGAGATCCTTCTATGAGTCTTGGAGGGCTAGATCTAAGACTCGAAGTGGTTTTTGTGTTTCCTCTGTGACTGCCTCCACAGCCTTGGGAAAATTAAAAAGTGCTAACAGAATAGCGATCGTACTGGGGAACTATTCCTCAGAAAGCATGTCAAGTTCCAGATCTGATCATTGATGGTGGACAGTGACCAGACACAGGAAGGCTAGAATTTTTCATCTGGCAACTCCAATCAGCTCCAGACAATTCCAACTCAAAGACTCCACTAGAGGAAGAACCTGAAGCATGACCAAGCAATCTAGAAAGAGAAGGTATTCAAGCTCAAATTGTATTCAAGACATTTTTGGTTTTATCTGTAATTATGTCCTATCATTTTCCAATCCGAATAAAGAGTATATTGCTAAAGTTTATATTGATCATCTACAAATTGATGAGCCTCAAGATATTAAGCCCCAAGTTGTAGAGCATGTACATACTCACACACCTATGCACATCCCAGATGCACCTATAGAAAGCCTAGTGAGACATGAGCCTCGTGCTTTATCTCCTATGTTTGCGAAGTTGTCAAATGATTATAAGCCTCTTGCTTCACCTCCTATACCTACAAAAATTCCAGACAGATACAAGCCCCTAGATATTCCTCCTATTCTCCATGACCTCCCTGCTAATTATAGCAATAATCTGCTCAGGTTTGATGGGGAAAATGTAAAGATCACTGCTAAAAAGAATATCCAAAGTATCGAGGATTTTCTTGATTATTTTGAGGTGGAAGATGATGATGTCTGCATCAGAATGTTTTCCCTATCATTTCAAGGTAAAGTTAAAGGTTCGTTTAAGAACCTTCCAGCTGCAAGCATCAACAATTTTCTTCAATTTGTGCAAGTTTTCCTAGATCGATGGGTGATCATGAGAAATGTATTTCTCATCCTAGAAGAGTATGACCATTTAAAAAGACAGCCAGGGGAGACAGTACATCATTTTTCAGCAAGGTTCAATAAGGTGTACCATGCAATGTCGTTTGATATAAGGCCACCCCCAGGATTAGCTCACTTGCATTACCTTGATGTTTTCAATCCTGAGATGGCATTCCAATTAAGAGAAAGGAACATTGCAAGCCTTGAAGAAATACAAAATATTCCAGTTGATGTGGAAGCTAACTTGTTGAACAAAAGGTCCAAGCTAAGGGTATAAGAGAAAGATAGAATTGAAAAGGAACATCTGATATCTTCAGAAATGAAATTAGATATTCTAGAAAATATTGTAAGAGAGATGATGTAGAGGATTATCAGGAAAGAGGAACTTGTTGTTCAAAGACATCAGGTCCCATTAGTTCCAGAAAGGACCAAGAGCAATGTCCCCAAACTTTTTCCAGCTCATCGTTGGTATCATGGATTGGATAATGATTCTTTCATGTATTCAATTCACAACGCAGTCAAAGATGAAGTTCCATCTCAACTTGCAGAGGAACAACCAGCTCATATGATGTGCATGTTGGATGACATTTCTTACATGGATAATATACCCAAGTGTGATCAGTATGATGATGATTATGAGGCTGAAAAAGATGTTGACTGCTCGAAACACTCAGTAGCATGTCATTGGCAGGAATAATATCATTTACATCTCAGATATGACATTCAGCCTCTGCCCAACAATCATGACAGTGATGAGGAAAATGCAGAAAATTTCAGAGTAAGGGAAAAATCTTTGCCCTTGTGTTTCTCATCTTTTCAATTTTTGAAAAGAAACTCTAGGCAAGTTGTAAATAGTGAAGACAGAAAATTTTCTGATGAGTTAGTAAAGGACGTCATTGATGACATGGGACCTGTTTTAGACCCAAAATCACAGTCACTAATTTCCCTTGATTTTCAAAGTCTGGATGGAAGTCCAGAGCTCGAAACAAGATTTGAATCATTGGAATGTAATTTTGTACCATTAGATTATAATTCATTTCAAATATTGAAGGAGACTCTTGAACAAATGTTGAAGGATAAATACATAGAAAGCCAGAACTTGTCATGTGAATTAATGAAGCAATCTTGTCAATCCTTTCAGGATCCCATGGCAACAATTGGAGATGATATGTGTAGTTAGGAGTCTATTTTGACATTCATTTATGGATTGAAAAACATCTATGATTGTGATATGATCAGACAATCACATTCATTTCCTGGTTCAGTAGGAGGATCACCACAAAGCCCATCAGAGCATTTGCAGTCATGTAAAGAAGCGTTGGAGGACACAGAAGGCATAGGTGAAAAATCATTTTAGGATGTTGAATTGTTTGAAGTTGAAAATCAAAGGATGGGCCAAGCCTCTATTGATCTTGTAAATACATATATGGAGAAATTCTTCAATACATGATCCTTTTCCATTTCTAGTATTTTTCTTATTATTCAGCTTTATCAAATCCTCTGTGGTGAAGACTAGGCTGGAAATTACTCTCAAGCACGAGTAATAGACTTATTTCTGATTTTTATCAAAGACAGTGGAAGAACATAGTTATTAGATCAACTGTTGGATTGGTTGCATTGGCATTTTTCCATTACCTAGTTGATCAGTGATTGCAGTAGATTAGGATAGGAGAGTGTGAATAAGATCAACATTCCGAGCATCTCTTTTTCAATAGTGTTCTTTTTTATTTGGTCTCATTTGAAAGATCAAAATAGGTACAGGTTGCAGAATAAGGTGTTGGGATCAGCCCAATGGATAAAAATCTTGTCTGCATGTTCAAGAGGTCTAAGATTTTTTACACCTCCTTAAGAGCTCACATCCCCAGGTGGAGCCTATGTTAGGTTCCTATAATTATAGGAGATTTGATGATTCTAATATCATTTTTGGGTCTCATGATGAAGTTCCTGGCTTGTTGGTCTCTTGGTTGTTTCTATTTTCCCCTCCATCCATTTTTCCCAATATTCCATCACCCTGTTGCATCCTTCATCCATCGTTGGGCCCTTCAGTCCCTCACCCTTCGTTCCTTCACCCCTTTTCCAATTTTATCCCTGCACGAATAAACAAACTTAGGTTAAAAGAAAAATCAATTAGTTAATAATGTTAGTAATAAGTTTAGTATAGTTAGAATAGGTTAGACTAATTAATAATTAAGTTAGTGTTTAGGTTAATTTAGGTTAATATTAAACATTAAAAATAAAACAATATTAATAAAAATTATAATAAACATATATATTAAAACATATGAAATATAATAAAAACATATATTAATAAAAAAAAAATATTAAATACAAAATATAATTAAAAGAAAATAACAATTAATAAACAAAACAAATAAAAAAACAAACATTAAACAAAAAGCAAAAAGCAAAAACAAAATACGAACACAACATAAACAAACAAATTATAATAAAAAAAAAAGTAAAAAAACAAAAAACGAAAACAAAACATAAAATAAAAACTAAACAACATTATATCCTAAAGTTTACACCCGCATGCTTTCCCGTACATATCAGAACCCCCCCCTCATATCAGACCCCCCCTCACGGCCCATCAATACCAAGGGGGGGTCCGATAAGTGGTATTGGGAGGGACACTTGTCACCTCCAAGTTAAATCGGACCCCCCCTCCCAATAACACTTACCAACTCGGGGGGGGTCTGATATACCGCTTACCTCTTCAAAACCACCCTTCCTCAATTTCAAAAAACCATCGTTTTTCCATTTTTGACCAGTTATCTTCCGAAGCCGATTTTGGGCAAATGGAAACGAATTCTAAAAAACCAAGAGAGGTTTTTGTTTATCACGGGGCTGAAGAACAAAAATATCTTCCATATTTTTCACAAGTGCCACCATATGGGAGAATATAAGCTATATTTCAGCCTCATTTTTTGGATTTTTGGTTCTTTCTGTTTCAATCCTGATTTTACGGGAGCTGTTTCGGCAAGATGGAGACGAAATTGGAGAAACTGAAGGAGGTTTTTGTCCAGAACAGACTCATATACAATAACCTCCTACAGTGTTTTCACAGGTGTCACCTATTGGGAGAAAAAAATGTCTGAGTGTACCCCTATGTTCAGCAAATCCGGCCAAATTTTCAGTTCCAGATTTTTGGGGATTTGTTGCTATTCTTGGCCGAGGTGGTTGAATTCGACGTCTTTTTTATATATTGTAATGAGTCAAATGTGAGGGGTTGTTTATATTTATGCCCAAGTAAGATGTAAGCACTGTAATATTTCTCAAGAGATCTATTAGTAATAAAAAGGACTTTCACATGATTCCTGCATGTTAATTGTTGGTGATGTTTACTCCCCTTCGTTGAATGGTTTTTTTGTCTTCATAATCATTTATGTTTTCTATATCTGATCATTTAAAAGAATTTATAGTGACATAATTTATCTCGGTATACTCTATTTCTGGATTTTAAATATCTAAGTATTTTTCTTCTGATGTTATGATAAAGACATTCTTAAATGCTTCTTTGTTATATTTGATTATCTCATATTTTATGCTACCCATCATTTTTATGCTAAAGGATCTAACAGTTGCATTATCCTTCCCTGTGAAAACACCTTATAAAATATGTTCTTTGGTCTCAAACTTTATAAAATAGACCCCATAGCCCAATGGATGCGTAAGCAATATTTCATCCATTTTATAAACACACATCACAATCTTATTTATTTAACTAGCCTAATACCTAAAACCCGAAACAAAGTTAAATATTACAGAGAGATCCCTCTCTGAACCTGACACTTTCTTATTTTGTAATTTTTTTATTTAATTATATGGCCTACATGTACTTCCTTCTTCAATTCACTTTGTCATCTTCAAAACTTTATTTCTCCTCAACCATGAGGATCCACATGACGTGCCACATACCACCGGAAACAACATGATGTATACTATCCATTCATTGGTGTTGTATATTCATGTGCATTGTCCTTCATTTCCAAATACCTTTATCAATCTTGCAGTCCAAAACCCATGACTAAGGTTGACATCAATGACAACAACCAATCTTCCAACATCAAGTAAGAAAAACTAGTTCCAGCAGTGGAACATACCTATGCTCAATGCAGGGAAGTGCATGCAGAATATGGACACTTGGGGGAATGTTCCCTCCTGGGTATAGGGTGTCAAATTGCGAAGAATATAAACAAGGCTCTGCTTGGTTGAGGATGCAAAACTGTTGAGGCAAACGGTTTATAACACAAAGCAAGAACCGGATATAGGCTCAATACTGCAAGCAAGGGCATGATATGCAATCACAACTTAATGCCAAAAAATGTCATTTTTATGTCTTTTAGTCTACTTGGTGTGAAAAAAGGATAAACTTGTGCCAAATAGACGTATTTTAAAAACCAATTTCACGAGTGTGAAAGAGACAAGTTCACTCAACAATATTTTCACCTTTTGATAACGAGTCGGAAAAGAGATTAACTAAGACTCACGACCATTCAAATCCAATTTAACAAGTGTGAAAGGGAAAAATAACTTGGCAATATTTTTTCTTTTTAGATGAGTCGTAAAAGAGCTTAAACTAAACTCCTTTGGGAGATTCTAGGCGGCAAGTTATGGTCAAGGCCAAGGCTCCTGTGCAGATATTCTGTGGAATCTCAGTATCTTACGAATAGATGACATAAGCTTGGGAAAACCCAAAGCTCTCTAAGTTGGGGAGGATAAATCACTAACAGAGTATATAGTTTCTGTGATGGATCAGATAATATCTCTTACTGGAAAAGACATAGGCAGGGGCATTGGATACCCCACAGGGCCATTCCAATCAAAAGTGATTTCCTCAAAACCCGAAAGAAGAGGACTAGGTGAAATAAAAACTCTCTCTCATTCAGAAGGTGCAGGATCAGGAATGTTGATGACATGATTAAAGGATGCATCACCCTCTGCAAAGAGAGTAGGATTGATCAGAAATGGTACTGGTACAAACACTTCTTCAACTCTGGGTTGAAGAGGATGCACGGTAATAGGGATAGGGGACCCATCACCCTCAACCATGGGGGTGAGGTCGAGAGAGGAATGCAGTGGCCTTACTGTCGTGTCAATCGAAGGAGAAACATGATGTGGGGATTCGAAGGGCCCTTAGGTGAGCCCCATGCTTCTGGTATCTCAGCAGTAGCATTGAGAAACCTAAGCATCTCAGATGTAAACCTAGGCGTTCTACAAAGGAACTTAGGTTTACTTCTGAGACACCTAGGTTTCTCAATGCCCCTAGTGGTGTTTACAATGGTTGGTGACATACTCTCAACATGACAGGCAGAGTTGGGAGAGTCATATTCTACATGATGTAAAGAGGTTGGATATGTGATATCGATATGACTCGTGGTGATTAGAGTGGTGCCCCCAGCATGACTAGCAGCAGTTGGGTGAGAATTGTCAATAGGACTTGTAGAAGTTGTTGACCCATATCCAACATGACTGGAAAAGGTTGGTGATGGAGATCCAGTATGACTTATAGTGGCTAGACTAGCAGTCGTCTATGGCATTTGATATGAAGGTCCAAGGAAATATTGAATTTGAAACATTGCAGGCCATGAAGGGTCTTGGTTTACCCCATGTCCCTGTCCGGAAAGGTAGTATCCTCCATTTAATTAATTCAGAAAATTTTGAACAGGCATCATCATTGAAGTCTACGAAGAGACAGAAGTATGATAAGGACTATTCGAGTCAGTATATATGTTTCCGCCTTATGAAGGGGTTCCGTGAAGAGGGTATCCCAAACCATAAAACTGATTCTCCCTGTATGAAACACCTGAGGGTACATGAGGACTCATCATGGGAAAAGTGTTCATAGGAACTGACATGGAGGATGAAGGATACATGGATGGGGTGTAATAAGTAGAGTAAGAACCCATATGAGTATTTTCTTCTGAAAGAGCATAACTAGGACTGGATCCATAAGAGGGGAGGTTCCAACCTCCTGTCATAAAAGCTCGTTGAGGGACATGACTCATATCAAATGAGGACATAGGCATTGGGGCCATGGTGCCCCTGGTTCCAATGCTAGGATTCATATAAGTGGACTAGGGAGAGGATTTCAAAGGTGAATGCATATCAACGAGAGAATGACTAGAGACCCAAGGCATTGACTAGGTACCATAGTTTTGCATACCATTATGAAAAATGGAAGGAATCGTCCCCATGACAGGGGTAGGCATCATGGGGTAGGTAGCGATGAACGAAGGAGTCAAAGGAACTTCATTATCCATGATAAAGAGAACTCAGTATAAACTCTTAAGGACAACTAGTAATCAAAGAGCACACCAAAAGTCAAACGTCCAATATGCATGCAAATGGGGTAAAGTGGTTGAGTGGCGTCCCTCCCTAAAGAAGTTATGCCTCGCCCAAGAGGGGCCTAAGACTCCCTGCTAAATATCAAAGGTAACAGAATCAGTTATAAGGGTCGTCGTGGGCTTAAAAACCAGTCGGTTGGATCCTTCCGGAGAGGTAATCCTCCATAAAGGTTGTGTGTTGTCCGACCCTTATCTAGCCCAGGGTACTTGCAGAATAACCCCTTCAAGTAACCTATGAGACACCTAATTAAAGAAACTAATAAATTGTTGTATAATCGATGTGCAAGCAAGCAGTCATAAGTCAGGTCCACCATATGGGCAGGGTAGCAAATCCCAAAACGTTGAAAGCACCGCCTCTCACGGAGGTAAGGGCACTAACAAGATCCCCATATATGAACAGATCCCCAGAAATATCTCTAACACTATAGATCCCCATAAATATCCCTTCAACCAACTTCGCATGACCTCATGATTAACTCTGGTGTGAGCGGAGCCTCCTGATCTTACCAATTATACAATGTATTTCTCCACTCCCTGACTCAGACACATATGTTGATTTAATTGCCTTGGAGAAGTTTACTCACAAAATCCTATTCCAAGTCACTAAATCCTAGGCTAGTTTGTGCACCCTAGAAAAATAAAACCATTACTAATCAATTTTAAATTATAGCATTGATTTTAATGGTCGTGATTAATCAAAATGGTATGGTAGTGAAACTCATGGTGTTATGACTCTGCAAGAGGAGTAAATATGAAAATAATGCAAAGTCCTAACTTTAAATTTCAATGAATGATATGCTTCTAAAAACGATGAAATTTTCAAATTCAACTCTGCAATTCATAAGTAAAAATGAAATCTTTCACTATATGCACTAAGATAATGATAAAAACTCAAAAGACAAAAATGCCAAGCAATGCAAAATGCCTATTTTTTTGTATTTTCAATATATCAAAACTGACAATGCATGGACTGAAAAGTAACTTGATATATATCCATACTATGTATAAAAAAGAGATAATTGAAGTAGGATACCAAGCAACAAAACACCCAGCCCAATGTACAAGGAAAATAAAAATGAAAAGATGAAGAGAAAGACTTCACCCAGAAATTCAACCAAAAGAGGGTTTCCTGTCATCCCACAAGCACTTAATAGGCACTACAGAGACCCAAGAAGGCTCAACAAGCATCAAATCCCACCCAACAAACACCAGACCAGGAAAAAAAAGAAAGGCAAACTGATGTACGCAACTAGTCAGGAAAACAAAGCATATATATGTAGCTTGTAGTGAGATATCCTGCGTGTATACGCAACTATCAAGGCAAAAGGCATGTATATTCTTTAAAACAAGGCTAGGCAAGGGAGAAAGGTTGAAAACTCAGACCCATAGTGAACAGGAGTTGTCAAGCAATTATGCGACAAGAACCACAATAGAAACGAGAGAAATCTAAGGATAAAAGTACTTCAAACCCTAAGAAAGAAGATCCATCCCCAGTATGGTCGCCAGTTCTGTTACGAGGAAAATCTCTCTATGGCTAGGGTGAACCACAATAGATGGAAATGACTACAAAAATCAATTCTATACCAACAATATTCTATATAAACCAATGTGAAAGGGAGATAAGAAAGAGGCCTACCTCATCCAGATGTTCAATGATGTCAACCATTGAGCACTTTGACTCAAAGCTATATATACCTGCAACAAGTTCTCAACAAATAAGAAAAAACAAGCATATGGTGGAAATATAAAAGGTTAGCACATTAATGGTATAATCCATGTTGGCCTTGACCATGTTTTGAGGAACACTTGGTCATATTTGATCGCTTTTGGGACTTCAACAGCTTGTCAAAGATGGAGCGCAACGCGAAGTGGAAATCGTGGAAGCTAGACCCCGTTTTGGGTCCTTTTTAGGTTTTTGGGGATAATGTAATGGAAAAGGGATGTCGACCCATGGGTTTACCCATGCTTAGGCCCACGGTTGTATGTATAAATAGATGTATAGGCGAAGTAAGTGAAAAGGGAAGGGGGGGAGAAGAGTAGTAGAGTGAGATCTATGTGATCAAAGAGTTGTGAGTTGTTCTAAGTATTGGTAATGATTGTAAATTATTTGTGCATACTGTAAGAGACTAAGTGTAGTATATTGTAGAAGGCTCTGTACTTTTAGCGCAAGGAAGAAGGATCTAGCAAGATGGACAGATCTTTTTTCCTATGTGAAGAGGGATTTGGATGGCTCTGTGTTGTAACCTGATTAACTGAAGCTAATAAAGAAGAAGACTTTGTGGACGTAGCCCCAGGGTGGGGGTGAACCATGGTAAATCTATGTGTTGTGCTATGTGCCTCGGCCTGATGTGTTTGTCTCTTCCTTTGCTAAGTTCTTTGATGTGTTTAGATAGATATATTTATTCTTTGTGCTTCTGAGATATGAATGAATGTTAGATCTGGTATGTAAGATGCTTAGTGTTTGACTGTCGAATCTAATCTATCTTGTTGTGGCTAAGTGTTGAATTATATTAGATATAAGTGCATACTGCGATGCTCTATGCTATATGCGAAGTATCATAAGGGTTGAATATTGATGAATAATCTATGCTAGGTGATTTCTAAGTGTTATAATCACATATCTATGTCCTAGCTAAGGTTGTAGACACCTAAGTCTTGCAACCAGCCCTACCTCTACCTCCGGTGAGACTTCATCTACTTCGCAGGTGTTGCTGAAATGGTTGGTAGTTAAGGTTTTGTTGGTGTGTTTTTATAATGTTGAACCCTGGGACTGCCCCTGTGCCAACAAATGGTTTTGTTGTCGGCACCTAAAACTGTGATTGTTGGGAACTTAGAAGAAGAAGCTTTGTGCAAAGATTCATCCTGAAATTGTGAAAGCTTTGTGTGTGGATCTATGCCCTAGTGCGCAATGATCCACTTGATCTGAAAATCTCTATGATGAAGAAGGAAGGATAGATATGAAGGAAAGAAGTCAAATATACAAGAAAAGAGGTTGATACTGAATAAAAGAAGTAAGATCTGTAAGCTTTGTGCTCTGATAAAGGTAAGAATAGTTAAAATTTCTTAGATCTAGAAGCTTCGTGCCCTGTAGAAGTAAAAGAAGTGAAAAAAAAAAAATCTAAAGTAAGGATTTAGGTATGCTTGATAGATTTTCTCCTATCTTGAAAACTAGGGCATTGTTAGATGAAATAACGTTTGATATGAATAGATCTGATGAGAATAATGAACAATATGTTATACCTATTCATAGAAATAATTTTTGGACTAACTAATGGATGCAGGATCCTAGAAAGAAATTTTTGCAGGCTAGACATTATGACCCTAGAAAGAAGTACAAGAAAAGTTGGGGATCATTGAAGAGAAAGAGAGGATTAACTCTTTGTTACAGTTGCAGAAGACCAGGACATCTTGCTAAGGAGTGTCCGGGGAGAAACCCTAGTTGCCTCTATTGTAAGGCTATGGACCATGAAGTATTGTATTGCCCTATAATGATTGCTAGACTTGAAAAGTTGAATATGGAGCAAGAAAACTCTAAAGGAGATCAAGAGACTAAGATTATAGAAGAAACCCAGAAAGAATCAAAGATTATGTTACTGAAAATGAAAGAAACCCTGGATGAACATAAATATGCCAGTTTGTTAGAGATATTCAAAGAAAAGGAGAAAATCAAAGTAAGAATAGGAGATTTCGACATTGACTGTGCTCTGGATGAGGGAACACAAATGAACATTATGACATAAAGTTCTTGGGAAACCCTAGGAAGGCCTATTATGGTTCCTTCACTAGGAAAAATAGGATTGTTTAAAGGAAAAATGGTAACCCTATGTGGCAGGATTACCCAGATAGCTATGAGTACCCATGGAGCTTCGACAGAGGAAGAATTCGAAGTTATTAAATTTATTAGGGACCATGCCCCATTTCCATCTTTGTTAGGCAAGATCTAGATTGAAAAAGACCAGATCCGAAGAAAAGAAGAAAAGGAATCCCTAGAACAGAAGAAGCAAGAACTCATGGAATTTATGACTAGAAGGATCGCCTACTTGATGGAAGAAAAAGAGAATAGATCTAAGCTATTGAACACTAGGGACTTGGATGTCGAAGCTATAAGAGCATTAGAGGAACCATAGAATACCAAAATATCTAATCCATATGATGAAGGAGTATTACCCTTGGATCTGAAGAAAGAATCTCAGCATCGTGAAGTGACTATGTCAAGAGAAGATAAGAATCAGAATGGAAAAAGGATGACCGAGATGAAG
Source organism: Picea mariana (assembly GCA_032191745.1). Taxonomy (NCBI): domain Eukaryota; kingdom Viridiplantae; phylum Streptophyta; class Pinopsida; order Pinales; family Pinaceae; genus Picea; species Picea mariana. Next base: position 45,644 of record JASDQU010101999.1, read on the forward strand.
CTCACTGGGAAGAAGGATAGGAAGCTAAGTAAGAAGAGAGCCAAGATTCAAAAGTTATAGGATATTCTAGAGGAAACTTCGCAGAAGGAAAAATCACAGGAATTGAGTTTCGTCGGGATATCAGAACAGCGACATACGGCACTTCATCGTGGCGAAGCAATATAGTCATTGGATCGATATACTCGTTTGACTTCCTCCCTGAATGGACAGAAAAGCATTAAAGGATCACCACTAGACTGTTGGACCATGCCATAATGGATGGATCAATGTTCATGGAAGATTCATACCCATTGCAAGCAGACCATTGACGAATTTCCTATTTAGCTCATCGTGCCATGCCCGAAGAACACTTTTTCCAATTGAAAAGTTGAAGCCTGCAAAACTAGTGATTGTCTATAGTGATCATTGCAAGCAGATTGTTCATCCTAGTGTAGTATTTTGAGATCATCGTGACCCCGATTATCTTTCCCAAGTGCGTATGTCCGACGAGCTCACTACACTTAAGGAATCTGTCACATAGGTCCTTCTCGATTTAATGATTGAGAGAGTCATGTCGGAAAGAAGAATGTCCACCGGAGTCTAAGCATCATTGACAAGAGGAGTGCAAGCCTCCCCGTCAACTACTCGAGAAGGAACATCTTGAGTTGGCGCAGAGAGAAGAACTAAGCATAAGGATGACATAGCCAACATGACGTTAGTGCCATCCATCCTACCATCTTACATACCCCCTCTATGTAGTGATATTAATAGGGACAGTGTCCCTAGAGACTTTGAATACACCCTAGTCATTGCATATCTACCGAAAGGAGTACGCACCTACCTCATAGATCAAGACAAGGTTACAACGTTGAAGTTTTGCGACTTCAACCTGGGGGACCATAAATTTTACAGCATGCTCGCTCTGTATAAGTACTTGATGAGAAATAAGGGAAAGAATTCGAAGCTCATCCCTCAGCAATGGACGATGAACCTTGCTCAGTCTACTTTGCTCAACGTTATGAAAATACCGCACTTCAGCAGACACCAGGAGGTTAATTCTTGTGTAAAATTGTTGCTAGCAAGTTACCAGAGAGGACACCTATGGTTATACCGTCGCATAACTATTGTTCTGGTGTTGATCAAAAGGATCATCGAGCTTATCATGCAGGTCCCTGATCCCCATGAGTACTATCCTAGAAAGACCGTAGATCGCGCTCTTGCATAGAGGATCAAAGAAGCCTATGGTGATGTTGAGAAAGGCGTGAGAGGCTACAAGGTATCTTTTATTAAAAGTGGCGCAGTGTGCCTCACATGCCAACTGATCGCAGGTAATTTAATAATAATAATCGACCAACACAAGTATCTAGATTTGTAGTTGACCTCGCAGGAAAGTGCACAGAGGGACTACAGATGAACTGGGTGAAGTACCTGGTGAATCAATAAGAGATTGACTGCAGAGAAGCCCAGGATCAGGGGCATGAATTCCATTTTAGTTGGATCCTAATACTGATCACTTTTGTTGCATGGGAGCTACCGGAAGGCACAACCTTCCTGGACCTTGACCCCTTTGAGCCACTAGCTGCGAAGTTCAGTACATTATGGTACTCGAACAACATGAGAAAGCAATGGAAATCGAATGTTGTTTTCCATAGGTACTATGACCAATTGAAAGCAACCATAAGGAGTGAACCTCGCATAACCCCAAACACTTTACAGAGATTCTGACCTCTGATAAATTTCAATGCAAACCGCCACTTTATATACCTAACCCCATGCATTGATGACCACCAGAAACAGCTTCAGTCCTATTATAAGATGACAGAAGAAGACCTGGAAGAGATCACCAAGGAATGGTCAGTGGACCTCCTTGTTTCAGTAGACCCCGTAGAAATGTTCAACATCGACAGCCCCGGAACTGCACAGGATACACCTGGGCCCAGTAAGACAAAGAAGGAAAATATGACGAAGAAGACTGAAGAAGTCCAGGATGTTGACAACCTATCTGTAAGTATGGATTCCATTACACCAGATGAAGATGGTACAGAAACTGAACAACAGAAAGTCAAAGTACCACCACCTAGGGATGAAGAAGACTCATCGAAGAAAAGGAAGGTCTCACCTCTGGAATATTCCTCCAAAAAAAAACCAAGAACCCCTGTAACCAAGATGCAAACTGCCCTCACGTTGGATGAATTTGATTTCATTGTTGCATCGGTCAATGATGATTCAAAGGAAATCATAGAGAAGCAGGAGGTGAAGCAGGAACAAATGTATAGCCAAATTGAGATCGCACTCCAAGTAGTAAATCAAGCACTCCAGTCTAGCTGAGCAATATCTATTGCACCTCTGCCAGAAGGAACAACAGAAGTGAGATATGAACTAGTTCATCTCCGTAAGATTGTTGATACAGTTGAAGTACGCCTTCAACATGCTCAGGAAGAAAAAGCGCAGGCCACCCAGGCCCTAAAGAAAGAACAGGAGGATATTATTGAAAAATGCCAAGCTATGCAACAAGAGAAGAATGCTCTCCAAGAAAAATTTGAAGAAGAAAGAACTAATATCCAAAAAGAGAAAGAGTAGTTGCTCACAAAGTAGATAGGAATTGAAGAAGTAGTCAACAGAGCATTTCTCTCTGTGACCGGCTTAGAGCAGAAGGTTGAAGAGCCCATAGAGCGCCAAGTGATGAAGTTGGCTGAAGTTGTTTAGCACCTTCAACAAAGGGTCATGGAATTAGAGCTTCAGACAATACCATAGACTCCACAAGAAGTCTGTGACCAGTGAGAATTGAATGCTCAGAGCGTATTCGAGAGGATAAAAACACTTGTTGCAGAATGTAAACAGCTAAGTAGTAGAAGCGCGTAGATATATGAACAACTATATGAAGACCTAGAGTTGAATAAACTGGAGTCCCAACTCTAGGAAGCAAAGCAGCACGTAGATACAGTATAGGCGCAGCTCAAGATCCTGTCCCCCATCGAGAGGATGAAGAGGTCCCAAGAATAGTGTACTGCCCAACAACTCGTTCTTACCACGCAGAACAGAGTGATGGAAGTCACCCAGAAACTCCAGCCAAGCCAAGAGGTGGCCTACCTACTGTTTGAAGAAATTGAAGGCCACGGAACACTAATAGAACAAGTAGTTATTACAGTCGAGAAGCAACTGGAAGGACCTATCAAAAAAGTGGTTGTTTAGGAATTCGATGAGTAAGAAGCAGTAGCATAGAGACAAGTCGAAGCAGCTTGAGCCAATCTCAAGACCTTTGAGGCAAAGTTAACTAGACATAAGTGACTCGGGATGAGTCACAAGTGAGTGTTGGGGGCTTGATGGCCCTAACCAATTTTTGAGGAACACTTGGTCATATTTGACCATGTTTGGGACTTCGCAAGCTTGTCAAAGATGGAGCGCAACATGAAATGGAAATCGTGGAAGCTAGACCCCTTTTTGGGTCCTTTTTGGGTTTTTGGGGATAATGTAATGGGAAAGGGATGTCGGCCCATGGGTTTACCCACGCTTAGGCCCACTGTTGTATGTATAAATATATGTATAGGCGAAGTAAGTGAAAAGGGAAGGGGGGGGAGAAGAGTAGTAGAGTGTGATCTATGTGATCGAAGAGTTGCAAGTTGTGCTAAGTGTTGGTAATGATTGTAAATGCTTTGTGCATACTGTAAGAGACTAAGTGCAGGATATTGTAGAAGGCTCTGTGCTTTTATCACAAGGAAGAAGGATCTAGCGAGCTGCGCAGATCTTTTTTTCTATGCGAAGAGGGATTTGGATGGATCTGTGTTGTAACCTGATTAACTGAAGCTAATAAAGAAGAATACTTTGTGGGTGTATCCCAGGGTGGGGGAGAACCATGGTAAATCTGTGTGTTGTGATCTGTGCATCAACCTGATGTGTTTGTATCTTCCTTTGCTAAGTGCTTTGATGTATTTAGATAGATATATTTATGCTTTGTGCTTCTTGTTAATATTATGGTAGCTGCAGGAGGTATTTACCTCTACATGTGAACCTAACGAGAATAGAAGACTCCGGGAAGCAAGAGAAACCCTAATGAATTGGAAAATAACCGTAGAAGCCTTGTCAGCTCAAGAAGATAATTTATATTAGGCTATTAGCCTCCAAGAGAAGAAGTCGACCAGAATTAATAATAATATATTGAACAGACACATGCCCAGAAGGATAAGTCGGCCCCAGCAAACTGGCAGGATTACTATAAATACAGGGTGCCAGTTCTCATTTGACAGCATCTTAGAATTGCAGTTCTGCAGTTTGGTGTGCACTGCAGTTGCAATTTGGTGCTCAGGTCTAGAGGAGGGTTGCAGCTACAGCTGCAGCAACAGCTAGTTATCAATATTGGCTTGGATATCTCTTGGCTAGGGTTTGGGACTATATGATCAGCTTTTGTGTTGCGCTATCCTTAGGGAGAGATGCGCTACTCTTTGTTTGGATATCTAACCTAGGGTTTGCTTCCGAAGGAATTCTCTGTCAAGGTTAAGGTGCTCGGAGGGAGGCTTCGGCCTGTGGTTGGGTGACGAGGGTATCATCAATGGTAAAATGAGCACACCATCTTCTATATTCTAACACTTCTGAGATATGAATGAATGTTAGATCTAGTATGTAATATGCTTAGCGCTTGATTTTCTGAATCTAATATATCTTTTTGTGGCTAAGTGCTAAATTATCTTAGATCTAAGTGCATACTGCGATGCTCTGTGCTATGTGCGAAGTATCATAAGGGTTGAATATTGATGAATAATCTATGCTAGGTGATTGCTAAGTATTATAATCACATATCTATGTCCCATCTAAGGTTGTAGACACCTGAGTCTTGCAACCACCCTTGCCTCTACCTCGGGTGAAATTCATATGCTTCGCAGGTGCTGCTAAAGGGCCTATAGTTATGGTTTTGTTGGCATGTTGTTGTAGCATTGAACCCTGGGTCTACCCTGTGCCAACAATCCATCAATATACATAACAAATATGCACATGGATAATAATTCATATATTTTCAAGACATCAATGGGATGGGAAGAGAATATTTCTATTAATAAATGATCAACGGAAGTGAAAATATTACAGGCTTCTGTGCCGGCACGGTTCGGAACCAAGAAACTAAGTTCCTTCCAACTGGGCCTCCACCACTTCAATCCTCCACCAAAGGAAATCTCATAAACGGGAGACAATGAGGTTCTCAATCAACAAGGGAAGAGCTTGGGGGTCTGAACACTGTGTTCAAACTTAAATGACAAAGGTATGCAAACTCAATATGAAGTAAATAATTTCTCCAGAGTAACTTTGCTCTCAAAGTTGAATTCTTTCTATTTTTCCATATCTTGGGATTGGCCTCTTTATAGCCTTCAAAATGCAACTGAAGGGTCGAGTCAGAACATTTCCAGTATATGGAAGGCCAAGGATCATATATCTCATGTCATGACATGGAAAATTGACATTTAATTTTCATTTTTTGGCACAAATCCTGATGTACTCAGGCTATAGTGGAGCCGCCTGCATATACGCTTGTTGTATAGTGTGCAAGATGCGTACAAGTGGAAAAATTTGTATTTTTGTCTCTAGATTCTAGTTACAGGGAAGACAAGTATGCATAGGGAAATGGAATAAGGCCCTCTCTGAAATATTACATAGGGTGAGGCAAATCTTTCTCTAACATTGTCATTCTCCCGACAATATAAAGTGGCAATTTCATCGAATGCATCATCGTAGTTTGACCCAAATGTAATAGTGAGGAGTCTAGGAATTCAAAACTCCTGGGGTTTGGGGTGTAGTATTTTAGATAAGACGAAAGGGCCGAAGACCAGAGCCACATGGTCGTTGACCAATGAGTCTCGCAGAACTTTGGAAGGGCATAACTTCCAATCCAGAGCTTGGATTTGAGAAAAATCTCTTGATGAGCAAAATATGATGGAGACCTCGAGAAGAGGATTCAAGATTATGGAGGAAAAAAAAAATTGATGCCCCATTTCTAAAAAGGTATTTAATGGGTTGGCTGTATTACAAATTGGTATCAGAGTATGGCAACAACACTTGGCCTACTTGGGCTCATGAAAGAGTCAAGTGATTTTCTTTCTTGGAAAACTTTAAGGGACATGGCATACTATCCTACCCTATCTAGGAAAGCATGATTCAGGCCTAGATGGGCTAGAGAATAGTCATAAGACTAGTTTACCAAGGATAAAATGAGCTTGTTGAGAATATCACTGTTGTATGGAAATTATCTGCATAATTTCATTGAGGAGAAGGATATAGATTTAAATTCAGTTGGGATTTTACTCAACAATATTTAATCATGCTGGTATGTGGCAGAGGAAGCCTATCATTTATTTTGGGAAATGATAGTCAGTCCTACAAGAGTGGGATTATGCTAATGGGCACTAATAGCAAGACTTGGATGTGAATGGATTGAAAGGATCCATAGTAGTAATAATTGTTTCTTTAATGAAGGATTAAACCTTTTATATGTGTATGATCCCTCACAATCAGAGGATTGATGGAAGTGGTAAGGTCAATTTGCTTGACCTGTAATGAATGAAAAAAAAAAATTAGAATAACCCAATAAGAAAGTAAAAAGGAACCCTAAAGATTGAGGACAACCTTCATGAAGGTAGAAGTGAAGTGACAAGAGAAAGTTCAAAATATCATGGTTGTTCTAGGGGAGTGTGTATCCCTATTAACTTAAGGATGTGTCTATGCAAGAGGAATGAGTTTTGTGACAATTCTCTGAAAAGGGAGAGCATGTGCAACTCTTGAGTTTTGAAGGGAACTAAGAAACGAATTTTGTTTCTAGGTACAGGAATTGTGAGGTCATGTTTTTCTAATCAAGTTGATAAATAGAGTTGTAGAAATATGGATTGATTGAGTGAGAAATCACAGCAGCCTCCCTTGCTTGGTGGACAGAAAACTGATTTGCTAGAATTCGTGTGCTAGGAGGAGAGTGACCTCCACCCCCGGCTATTGCAGAACAAACTAAATAGTTCTAGGTGTAATGGTTAAGGTTGATCTACATTTGCAGCCTATCTTATATTTTTAATGAGAGTAGATAGAAACAACTAGAACCTCTACAAAAATTTAAAAAGAAAGAGATGGACCCTATGCCCAAGACTGATTATGATCTAAAGATACTCTGAAAATTTGTATTAAAACACTTAGTAAGTAACATACTTAGAAATTGTATTTGGGATATAAGGAAAAATTCCAAATCTTATTAGACATTAAAATTTATTATAAATGAGGTAAAATGGTTAATTAAATGTTGATCCTGAATGTGGTAAAGGAAGTGTCAGGACATGTTGGCCCTTGACCAAGTTTTGGGAGATTCTTGGTCATGATGACCTATTTTGGGACTTCGATAGCCTGTTGAAGGAGCAACAGAAGACGAAGCGGAGATCACGGGATCTCGACCCCTTTTTGGTTCCTTTTTGGGATGTGTGAATATGTAACGAGAATGGGATATCGGCCCATGGGTTTACCCATGTTTAGGCCTATTTTGTATATATAAATAGATTCTTAGGCTAGATATAAGTAGTGGTGCATCTATGTGATGTGAGTGTATGTTAAGTGCAAATAGAGTCTGTAAGTGCTTTGTGCATGACTATAAGAGACTTGCAGAGCTAAGTGCAGGCCCTTGTAGTAGATTGTGGAAGGCTTAGAGTTGTAATGCAAGGAAGAAGGATCTAGTGAGCTGCGTAGATCTTTTGTCCTGTGCAGAGTAAGGGTTTTGAGGCTCTGTGCTTGTAACCGATTGACTGAAGACAATAAAGGAGAAGAGTTGATGGATGTATCCCCAGGGTAGGGGTGAACCAAGTAAACATTGTGTTATGTTTCTTTGTTCTTTGTCTTGATGTGTTCACATGTTATTTTCTAAGTGCTTAAATACATTACATTAGTGTGAATGGTGCGAAGCTCTGTTTTATTAGCGAAGTGGATATTGATTTCATATTGAGGAATTGATGGTGCTAAGTGATTTATTAAGTATTATAATCACATATATGTGTACCAGCTAAGGTTGCATACACCTGATTCTTGCAACCAACCCTGTCTCTACCTCGGGTGATACTTCATCTGCTTCGTAGGTGTTGCCGAAAGGGTCGATAGTTAGGGCTTTGTTGGTGTGATGTTGTGGCGTTGAACCCTGGGTTTGCCCCTATTCCAATAGAACACTTTTAAATGCCCAATGGGTCAGAATGACTTTCAGTGGTGGATGGTATCCATATAGATATGCTTTGGTGCATTGTTGTAGAATTTAACCCCAGGTCTACCCCTGTGCCAACAAATGGTTCCGTTGTCGGGACCTAAAAATGTGATTGTTGGGAACTAAGAAAGAATAAGCTTTGTGCAAATATTTGACTTGATATTGTGAAAGCTCTGTGCGTAGATCTGTGCCCTAGTGTGCAGTATCCTACTTGATTTATAAATCTTTGTGCTAAAGAAAGAATCTGATCTAAAGAAAGGAGGTCGGATCCGAAGGAAAGAAGCAAGATCTAAAATATTTGTACTCTAAGAAAGGCAAAAGTGAGATTTTTTTATTAAAAGAGGTAAGATCTGGAAGCTTTGTGCTCTGATAAAAGGTAAGAATAGTTAAAAAAATTTAAATCTGGAAGCTTTGTGCTCTGTAGAAGTAATATAAGTGGAAATTTTTGTTTCTAAAGTATGGATCTAGGTATGTTTGATAGGTTTTTTCCTAATTTGAAAACTAGGGTACTAATAGATGAAAGAAGGCTTGATATGAGTAGATCTGATAAGAATAGTGAAATATATGTTATACCTATGCATAGAAAGAATGTTTGGACTAACAAATGGATGCAGGATCCTAGAAAGAATTTTTTGCAGGTTAGCTACCATGATCCTAGTATGCAGTACCAGAAAGTTTGTGGATCATTTAAAATAAAGAGAGGATTAACCCTCTGTTATAGTTGCAGAAGACCGGGACATCTTGCTAAGGAATGCCCTAGGAAAAGACCTAGTTGTCTTTATTTTAAAGCTATGGACCATGAAGTGTTGGATTGCCCTAGAATGATTGATAAGTTAGAAGAAATGAATCAGAATACATAAAATCCTAAAGTAGATCCAAAAATGGTAGAACCCCAGGAAGAATCAAGGAAAAAAATGTTGCAAATAAACAAAACCCTGAATGACCATCGACATGTCAGACTATCAGAGATCTTTAAAAAAAAAAGAATGCATTGAAGTAAGAATAGGAGACTTCAACATTGACTATGTTCTGGATGAAGAAACACAGGTGAATATCATGACAGAAAGAACTTGGGAAGCCATAGGGAAGCCTGCTATGATCCCTTCATTAGGAGGAATAGGACTATTCAGAGGAAAGTTGATAAACCTATGTGAAATGTTCGTTCGCATACCTATGAACGTTAATGGAACTTCGACAGAAAATGATTTTGAGATTATTAAATTTATTGAAGACAACACCTCGTTTACCATGTTACTAGGAAAACCTTTGATTGATAGAGATCAAGCCAGATGAAAAGAAGAATAAAAAATTTTGGACCAGAAGAAAAAAGATTTAAAAGATTTCATGACCAGAAGGATTGCACACTTGATTGAAGAACAAGAGAGAAAATTGAAGTTATTTAACACTAGAAACCCAGATGTCGAAGCTGAGAGAACACTAGAGGATCCACGGAAGACTGAAGTACTTATCCCAGACAAAGAAGAAGCATCACCTTTGAACCCTAGGGAAGAATCTCAACAGTGCGTAGTGACTATGTCAAATGAAGATAAGAATCAGAATGGAAAAAGGAATACTGAGATGAAGCTCACTGGAAAAAAGGATAGAAAGTTAAGTAATAAGAGAGATAAGATCGAAAATTTGTAGAAGGTTCCAGAGGGAACTTCACAAATGGAAAAATTGCAAAATGGGAGCTTCGTCGGGATATCAGAACAGCGACACATGGCACTTCACCATGACAAAGAAATATAGTCGTTGGGGACATTATAACTGTTCGATCGATGCTCCGAACAAGAAAAAAGGAAATTATGGTTCATCATCAGACCATTGGACCGCACCATAATGGACCAAACAAGAGTTAATGGAGGATCATACCCATTGCAAGCGAACCCTTGTCAAGTTCCCTATTTATCCCACCATGCCACACACCGAGAACACTTTTTCCAATTGAGAATTCGAGCCCGTAGACTAAGCCAAGTTTATATAGTGATCATCACCTCTCAGTATTGTGTCTAAGTTGTTCCCGGAACCTATGATTGTTCACCCCGAGTGCGTATGTTGAAAGAAATGAGCACCGCATAGGAAGCTGCTGAAGAGTTTTTAATCGACCTGATGACTAAAAGAATCATGTCGGAGAGAGTATTATCCACAGGTGTACAAGCATCATCCAAGAGAGGACTGCCAACCTCTTTTTCAACTACTTGAGCTGGACCATCTTGGATAGCCAATGAAAAGAGAACCAAGCACAAAGACGATCTTGTGAATGCTAAGTTGATTCTGAGCATTTTACCCTCCTGTCTACCACCTTTGAGCGACCCGGAAATCAATCGATATAGTGTGCCTAGAGAATTTGAGTATGCTTTGGTCACTGTGTACCTATCGAAGGGGATATGCACAGTTCACGCAGATCAAGAAAATATTGCAGCACTGAAGTTTAGCGACTTCAACCTCGGAGACAGGAAAATCTACAACATGCTCCCCCCACATAACTACCTGACCAGAACAAAGGGAAAGAATTTGAAGATAGTTCCCCAGTCATGGACTATGAACCTCAAGTGATGCAGGAGCATCGTGCAAAGCACAAAGCACGCGACTAAGCCAAAGAAATAGCTGGACGCGTAGAGAAAGAAAAAGAACACGTTTTCATAAGAACCATTTTGAATTTTGAACTTAAAAGGCATTAATGTAATAGTTAGGAAGATGATGTACTTTTCATTTATATCTTGGAGGTTGTAAACATATCTAGAGTGATTTCTCTCATCTGTAGAACATTAAGGCATTTAATCTCAGTTAATGAAAGTAGGTAGATTTAAATTATAGATTAGACAGTTTAGAGAGAAGGAGGGAAAACGGATATAGACACCCTTACTCTTGTATCATTGGATCATTAACACATTAGCACAGGATAGAAGAAGAGAGATGTAGAGGAAAAATTCCATGTACAGGAGCTTTGAATTAATATATGAAGCTTTGGATCAGATTTCATGGTGTTATGATGTTTTATGTTTATACCTGGTGAATGGTATGCTTACAGTTGTTTATTCTCTCTATTATGCATTTGTTTTAAATACTGTGTGTATGTATGATTTCATATTGAATGTTTGAAGTCTGAGAGAGAGAGAGAGAATGAGTTTCAATTGTTTCTCTTCCTAAGTGAGAGAATTTCCTGCAAGGAGTGCAGTGAAACGTCCGCAAGGTGTGCGTTGACAAGGGTTCTGAGTTTTATCTCAGAAATCTCAGGAGAGATACCATTGTTCTCATTCCAGTAGAAGTTCAAGTGAAGCACAGAAGTCGTGCAAGGTGTGTGCAGGCTAGTTGAGGCCTTAGAACTTATCAACTAAGGTTGAAAGGCAAAGGACTGTTGTTGTAGAGCGTGCACAGAGTTGAAGAATCAAATACTTAGAAGTATTTGAAATATTTCCGCAAGGAGTGCGTGTAGGAGTCCTTCTGAGACTCAAGTTTGCAAGTGAAATCTCAGGAGGGTCAGCACCTTTTAAAGTACTCAAAGGGAGACGAAGATTGAAAACGTCTCGCAAAAATTAAGTCCCAATGGGAGAACACTGGTTCATTTCACAGAAGATGTCAAGGAGGAAACGAGCGGTTGAAATTCTCCGAGGAGAGCTCATGAAGTTGCGAGGACCATAGGATTCAGTGAAGCTGTGAGGAGGTTAAGCGCTGGATGAATCCACCCTTCAGGAGATGAGACTCAACATGGACCGTTGATCATGATAGTGGAGCGCCAGGATCATTTCGAAATTTTGGAATTCAAAGTGTTAGGGGAACGGTAGTCAGAGGCTTGTTCAAATCCCGAAAGATGAGGAGACAGGTGGCGAGAGTCCATGTCAGAGATAGAAAGCATTTGAGTGGACAGGTGGCATGTCTTCGTCAAATAGGCAGATTCAAACCTTGTTGACCATTTCGGGGGTTTAGAGGTCGAAGGGCTGGGAGCCTTGCATTCGGATTCGCGAAGTCGCGAAGTCTGAAACCCTGATGAAGTAAAAAGTCCATTGGGAAGCCAACCTTTGTTGAACGCATCAGAATTCAGCATTTCAGGTTTCAGAGGTTGTAGAGACATGAACTCTCAACAATAGGGATCACAAAATCGCGAAACCTGAAGTCTCAGTTCAGCGAAGGGCACGATCTTACTGAGATTGGGAGACTTGGGTAGTGATTTGTGGTTGATCACGCGGGGCATACTCAATAGGACCTGTGGATACACTGTTGGTGTGTGTGTTTGAGATTCCCTGTGGGGAAACCGAAGAGTCAATCAGACTCAAGGGGCAGATTTAGAATGATCCTGTGCGGACTTCGGCCTGAGGGTTGGAGCTCTACATCTGTTTTGGTATTAGAGCTTGAATCTGTTTGTATATTGCAGATGGAGGAAGCAGGAAGAAGAAGAGTACTTTGATACCCACCATTGTGGTAACAGATCTCAGAACAAATTCTTTTCTTTCTGTAGCAGAGAAAAGGAGAACATTTTACAGCCATGCCACCGAGAAGAAGAGACAGACTAATGCTTGATCCAGTAGTGGAGAGGGAAATGCATGAACTACGTGCCAGGATTGATGCCATGGAGACATCACAGAGGCGCATAGTCGACGCTGCGGATATCAACGAGGCTGACAGTGAAAATGAAGTTGGACATGAAGGAGAAGTCATAGTCGAATATTTTGCAGATGAACGCTTGTTCAGGGCTATTGCAAGGATAGGTGCTAGAGAAAAAATGGACATTCCATTGTATGAGGGAACCCTGGATGTTGAAGAGCTTCTAGACTAGATTAGAGCTCTGGATAAATACTTCGACTATGAGGATGTCGAAGAATATAGGAAGGTCAAACATGTTGTCACTAGACTTAAAGGGCATGCAGCACTATGGTGGGATGAACTGTAGGCTGACAGACGCTGCAAAGGCAAGCAGAAAATCAAAAGTTAGGATAGAATGGTTGCGAAGATGAAATCCAAATTCAAACCCAAGGATTATCAAATCACTCTGTTTCATAGGATGCAGAATTTGAGATAGAATCTAATGTCAGTGAAGGAATACACTGAAGAGTTCTACAAGATAAACATAAAGCAGGTCAGCGGGAAAGAAATGATGAAAATGTTTCTAGGTACATGAATGTTCTGAGATATGACATCCAAGATGATATGAGCATGATGATCATTCAAACTATAGAAGATGCTTATTAGATGGCTCTGAAATCTAAAGAGAAGCTTAGCCGAAAGCAAGGTCAAAGAGGCTGAGGCTGAAGTCAATCCAAAGGAAAAACAACTGCCCAAGATAGAATTCATAAACCTAAAGAAGAGGGGAAGAAACCTCAAACTCAAACTGAGAGAGGAGGAAGCTTGCAGAGAGGGAAATATGTTGATAGAAATACTTTTCCTCAAGCTAGAGGAAGAGGAAGAGGCCGAGGAGGTGAAGTGAAATGTTTTGTCTGTGGGAAAAATGGACATAAATCTTATGAGTGCCCAGACAAGAAGAAAGAGGGTGGTGAAACTCACATTGCCAAAGCACAAGGATGAAATGTTGAGGCGGAAGATGCTGAGGGTGGAAGATCCTTGATGATGAGGAAAGTTCTCTTAATTCCAGAAAAGGAGGTAGAGAACCCATCCCAAAGGAACAGTTTGTTTCGAACTACTTGCAAAACCAAAGACAGAGTATGCAAAGTCATCGTGGACAGCGGTAGCACAGACAATATCGTATCTACAGAGATGGTAGAAAAGATGGAGCTGGAGACTATCGTACATCCAAGCCCATACAGAGTTTCGTGGCTACAAAAAGGACATCAGGTAAATGTCACTAAACAATGTTTAGTTGAATTTAAAATAGGAGGATATAAGGATGAAATAATATGTGATGTTATTCCCATGGATGTTTGTCATCTATTACTGGGTAGACAGTGGAAATATGACAAGAATGTGGTTCATGATGGGAGAAATAACACGTACACCCTGGAGAAGAATGGTAGGACTCATATGTTGTTGCCGATTAAGGATAAAGAGGTGAAACCAGAGGTGAGCAACATCATACTTCTCATGAGTGGGAAGGAAAATTCTTAATGAGGTTAAGAAGAAGGAAGACACACAATTTATTGTGGTCAGGAAGCCCAGAATTGTTTTGACTAGTACAAGGATAGATGATTTACCAGAGGAAATCCAGAAGTTGCTGGAAGAGTTCGCTGATATAGTAGTGGATGAACTACCTTGTTCGTTGCCACTGATCAGGAGTATAAGCCATCATGCTGATCTTATACCTAGAGCCAGTTTACCAAACAAAGCAGCGTACAAGTTGACACCACGGGAAAATGAATAAGTCAAGAGACAAGTCCAGGACTTAATGGACAAAGGATTGATTATAGAAAGATTGAATCCATGTGTTGTTCCAACAGTACTCAGCCTGAAGAAAGACGGAGGCTGGAGAATGTGTATTGACTCACGGGAAATCAATAAAATTACCATCAGATATAGATTTCCATTGCCGAGGATAGACCATTTGATGAATTGCTTGAGTGGCATAAGATTTTTTTCAAAGATTGATTTGAAAAGTGGATATCATCCAATTCGGATGAGAGAAGGTGACGAATGGAAGAAAACATTCAAGACGAATGAGGGGTTGTATGAATGGCTTTTCATGCCATTTGGTTTAACGAATTCACCCAGTACTTTTATGAGGTTGATGAATGAAGTCCTGAAGGATTTCATTGTGAAATTCGTCATTGTATATCTTGACAATTTATTAATTTTCAGCAAGATAGAAGCAAAGCACTTAAATCATTTAGTTGCAGTGATGAAGAGATTACAGCAAGAGAAATTGTTGATTAATATGAAGAAATCATCATTTATGAGGACAAAACTCATTTATTTGGGTTTTGTTATCTCTGCAAATGAGTTGAATATGGACCCGAAAAAGGTAAATGCAATTAAGAATTGGCCATTTCCGAAAAATGTGTTTGAAGTTCGAAGCTTCCATGGTTTTGCGAGTTTCTACAGGAAATTCATCCAAAATTTCAATGGGATTAGTGCACCAATGATGGATACGGTGAAGAAAAGACACAAATCTTTTCACTGGACAGAGGAAGCAGAGAAGAGTTTCAATCTGTTGAAGAAGAAGATCACTGAGAAGTCAATTTTGGTTTTTCCATATTTCAGCAAGACATTCCAGGTCAAGTGTGACATGAGTGGATTTGCAATAGGAGCGGTTTTGAGCCAAGATGATAGGCCGATTGCATACTTCAGTGAAAAACTAAATGAAGCGAAGGTTAAGTACTCCACATATGACAAGGAATTCTATGCGGTCATACAAGTGCTAAAGAAATGGAGGCACTATTTGGTTCCCAAGGAGTTTGTTTTGTACAGTGATAATCATGCTTTACAATTCGTGACTCAACAAGAGAAGTTGAACCAAAAACATGCTAAATGGATTGAATTCATGCAGAATTTTACTTTTGTAATTAAGAATATTTCTGGAACTGCTAACAAAGTTGGTGATGCTTTGAGCAAGAAATGTTTTCTTATGAAGGAATTCAGAGTCAAAACTTTCGGTTTTGATAATCTCAAAGAGATGTATAGGGATGATCCATATTTTAAGGAAGCATATGAGGCATCTGAGAATCCAATTCTCAGGGATAGAATTCAATGGACCGAATACATGATCCAGGTTGGATTGTTATTCAGGGGCAATCAGCTATGTATTCCAAAATCCTCCATGAGGGAGAACCTGTTGAAGGAAAAACACAGTGGAGGATTGGCCGAACACTTCGGTCATGATAAGACATTCTCAAAGTTGAATGGCTCATATTTTTGGCCAGGGATGATGATAGATGTTAAGAAATTTGTGGACAAATGCAATATTTGTCAACACACAAAAGGGAAAAGGAAGAACATAGGGTTATACCAGCCATTACCCATACCTGCAATGTCGTGGGATGTAGTGAGGATGGATTTCATATTGGGGCTGCCAAGGACACAAAGAGGATGTGATTCGATCTTTGTGGTAGTCGACAGATTTTCCAAGATGGCACATTTCATACCATGCCAGAAAACCAGGGATGCAACTCATATTGCGAACCTGTTTTCAAGGAAGTCGTCAGACTTCACGGCTTGCCAAGGAGTATAATTTCTGATCGAGACACCAAATTCGTGGGACATTTCTGGAGGACTTTATGGAAGAAGTTGGGGACAAATTTGTCATTTAGCTCAGCGTATCATCCTCAGATGGATGGGTAGACAGAAGTTGTGAACAGGAGCTTAGGAGATTTGCTAAGGATCCTAGTGACTGAACACCACAGTCAATGGGATCGCATTCTGTCGCAGGTAGAATTTGCTTACAATTATTCACCCAACAGAATCACAGGGCAGAATCCATTCCAAATTATATATGGAATGCATCCAAGGGGAGTTTCTGAATTGAAAGATTTGGAACAAAATGAATTCAGGAGTGCTAGTGTAGAGAATTTTGTAGAAGCAATGAAGGAGCTTCACAGCTGATTCAAGGAGCGATTGTAGAGTTAGAGCCAAGAATACAAGCACAGAGCAGATCAACACATGTGAGAACTTCAATTTGAGGTTGGTGATCTGATTCTTGCACATCTGAGGAAGGAAAGATTCTCAAGGGGGACATATAACAAACTGAAGATGAAAAAGATTGGACCATGCAAGGTCATGAGGAAATTCGGAGAAAACGCATATGAGATTGAATTACCCGATGGGATTGGAATTTCACCGATATTCAATATTACGGATTTGTACCCTTACAGAGATGAAGAAGAAGGAGCTGAAAATGAACAGAAAGAGGTTCAATGGACTAAACAGATGCCTGTAGCTGAAAAGCCACAGATAGAAAGTATAATTGACAAGAGGATTAGCAAAAAGACCAGGAGGAAAGAGTATTTTGAATACTTGGTCAAATGGAAGGGACATCCAGTTGAAGATGCCAGTTGGGAAGATGAAGAAAAAATTCATAAGCATGGATAGACCATGCAAGAGCTCATGAACAGGAGTTCATGAAAATTTTCAAGCGATGGAGTATGATGCAGGAGCATCGTGCAAAGCCTAAAGCACGCGACTAAGCCAAAGAAATAGTTGGATGCGCGGAGACAGAAAAAGAACACGTTTTCATAAGAACCGTTTTGAATTTTGAACTTAAAAGGCATTAATGTAATAGTTAAGAAGATGGTGTACTTTGCATTTATATCTTGGAGGTTGTAAATAGATCTTGAGCGATTGCTCTCATCTGTAGAACATTAAGGCATTTAAACATAGTTAATGAAAGTAGGTAGATTTAAATTATAGATTAGACAGTTTAGAGAGCAAGAGGGAAAACGGATATAGACACCCTCACTCTTGTATCATTGGATCATTAACACATTAGCACAGGATAGAAGAAGAGAGTTGCAGAGAGAGAGTTGTAGAGGGAAAATTCCATGTACAAGAGCTTTAAATTAATATATGAAGCTTTGGATCAGATTTCATGGTGTTATGATGTTTTATGTTTATACCTGGTGAATGGTATGCTTACAGTTGTTTATTCTCTCTATTATTCATTTTTTTTAAATACAATGTGTATGTATGATTTCATATTGAATGTTTGAAGTCTAAGAGAGAGAGAGAATGAGTTTCAATTGTTTCTCTTCCTGAGTGAGAGAAGTTCCTGCAAGGAGTGCAGTGAAATATCCGCAAGGTGTGCGTTGACAAGGGTTCTGAGTTTTATCTCAGAAATCTGAGGAGAGATATCGTTTTTCTCATTCCAGTAGAAGTGAAGGTGAAGCACAGAAGTCGTGCAAGGTGTGCACAGGCTAGTTGAGGTCTTAGAACTTATCAACTAAGGTTGAAAGTCAAAGGACTGCTTGTTGTGAGGTAAATCTCCTTACGGACTAGCAAATAGGGTTAGACTTTGCATGCAGATATGACCTAGAGAAAATCTACTTTCTACCTTCGTCCCCAGACTTAAATCCCATTTCTTTTCAGTAAATACATGGCCATATCAACCTACCCTGTTCCAGGCGTTTGTTGTTGATCCCTTGTCGCACTTGATCACTTGTTCGCAGTTCTCCTTTCCAACGCTAACTTGCATACATGACAAGCAACAACTACAAATGCATCTTACCTATAGACTAATGGGTTAGAGATTCAAACATGTACTTAACAAATTATGAATAACTCATGAATTGGGATAGGAAAATCATTTTCTTTATTACTTTGAATGAGTCAACTTACAAAAGTCGAGACCAGTCGTCGCTCCGCGAACCTGATCCTGGGCTTCTCTTCAACTGTCCTCCAACTTCTTTTCTTTGTATCTCTCCTGGCACAAGGATGGCTAAAAGGTTGGGACAATGGGAATATGCAAATGGGCAGAGTTTCTTTGCTATATTTTTCCGCCTCCAAATGGGAACCCTAGCCCTTCTTTTATAGGCTATAAGAAGTTATGTATTTGGACGAACCCTCGGCCATGCATGGTCGGGAGTTTTAGTTAACTCACCCAAAGCTATGTGTTTCATCAACAACTTTCCTTTTTTTGTGCTTTTGTCGGTCCACGCGGGTTGTTTTAGGTCAGCTAGCATGTACACGCGTGCAGTAATGGAGTAGGGCGTGTGGGCCCTTATAAAAGAGGTTTTTTAAAGAGTTGTTCAGCAGTGCTTTTGGAAAAGAAGGGATCTGAGATGGTCTGATGCCAGGTAATCATGTATGGTGAAAATTAGGGTTATAACAGATGCCCCCTAATGTGTGAGGTCAGAAGAGCATCTGAAGGCAAAAATACATTGCCAATCTTTACTGATGTGCTGAACAAGTGAGCCCAAGGACCAAGAAACGGGAGGCACCATCTGCAAAATAAAAAATGTCTCACTGAGGTGGGCATACCCATGCTCGGGATAAAATAGAATCATGGATACCAATCAAATACATTGTAGATCCGTGTTAAATAACTATATAAAGTGTATCCGTGAACAATACACAGTGGAGCTACATCTCGAAATCAAAAAGATATACATATAGAGTATCCATCTTCTAGAAGTTGATACGGCCTGATGGCTGGAGATCAGATCTTCAGAGCTCAAGAAACAACTTCAAAATATTCAAAACTCAAGGTAGGAGTGTAATATGAGTGTACGAATTCACTACCCATAGGTCTCTGACGGCTTGTCGGTCATGGACTAGATAATATTGATGATCAAACTGAAGGATTCATTGATTTCGAACAAGGACTTGATTGGACATTCAGGATGGTCTGGTATGAGGGAAAGAGACAAATTGCAGCGAGGCCGACTCAGGCTTGGTAGAAACTTCCCTTGGACAACAGCATGAAAAATGATGAAACTTAGGTAGCATGGAATTAATCATAAGTTTACGAAGCAAGAGGCAACACAGACTCTCCATATGTTTGGAAGAATAACCAAACAAAGGAGGACACAACTCTATGTAGTGAGAACAACTTCCTAAGGTTGTACTACATCCCAAAGCTTGATGAACAAATGGACAGATGTGCTTTATCCAAGGGAGACTCATTATGCTGCCAATAAAGAAAATACTTTTCCCTTCCTCTTTTTGGGGTATATTTGATTTTTTTTTTGTGTCTTTTTCATTAATTTTGGAAAAAGAATAAAGGAATGTTACGTTACAATGGAGGAACGAGTGTTGAAAACATACAAGTTCAAGGCACTATGACAAGACTGATGTTCAAAATAATGATACTTGGGAAAAATCCTATGGGGGCCAAGGGTGTTAAAATGCAGAAGTAAACTGTTACAAGGCTGGCGTATGCAAACGCGGTTAACAAAACACACAATGGTAATGTCCTTCAATGTAAGTTTAATGAGCTCAGAGAAGGTAAGCTCAGTGGTTTTTCATATTTAGAGAGTCTAAAAAAACATAAAAGGAGACTCCACTGAGGTACCTTTTTCGAAAATAGTCTAGTCGGTTTGAAAAAGGGGTAAACTAGCACCGACAAAACGTCTATTCAAAACCATTTTAATGAGTGTGATAAGGACAAGATCACTCGGCCATTTTTTCATTTTTAAGGAGTCTGAAAAAAGCTTAACTATGGACTCCATCAGGAATGTTCTTCTGGACCATTTTAACGAGTGTGAAAGAATAAGGTCACTCGATGATCTTTTCAATTTTAGGGAGTCTGAAAAGAGCTTAACTATGGACTCCGTGGGGGTTCCTTCTTCGTAAGTTTAGTCCCCCGGGCCCGAAAAAGGGATAAAATTATACCTGAGAGTACTCTTCTATAGAGCTGAAGTTCCATAGAGTATACCTTTGTTCGTATAGTTGACCGTTCGGACCGAAAAAGGGGTAAACTACCGTCAGACAGACGTGACTTCAAATTTCAGTTTAACAAGCATGAAAGGCCACAAGATTGCTCGACAATCTTTTCATGTTTAGAGGGTCTGAAAAGGGCTTAAAAGAAGACCCATTATTTTTTAGGAGTCCTGAGGGTGGGGTCAAGAGCAAAGAAGAATCATGCAAATGAAGCTCAAACTTGTATTCAGGAAAAACTGCAAGGACTCTCGAGCCTACAATGTTTTAGAGACAGCATGAATACCATAATGCAACCAGAATCTACCTAGGGCATTCATGTTCCAGTAAGCTCTACCACCAATTTGTGAAAATTCTAAAGCAGATATGATGGTTTTGTGTCACAACCTGATGGGATCGATCCTATGGCAAAGGAAAAAGACAACGAGATAGAAAAGTCAGGGTAGAAACCTAACCTATATGTTCAAGTTGATTGTCAAAAAAAAATTCTATGGACCATCGAAAAATACTCAAAACTCAAAAAAATTGTCCCAATACCTGATCAAATCTCTCCTATATAACTCTTGAATCACTCTAAATAGTTTTTGGTATAAAGAAAATGATAAGGGAGGCCAAAAAAGTGACAAAAAGAGGCCAAAAAGTCTATAAATAGAAGTTGGCAGCTCATTATCACCATTGTTGATTTGGAAATTGACTCTGGAGACAAAATACCCCCTTTGTCAAAAGTGGTGATTCTGGGAGCTATAGCGGATGAAACGAACTTCTATCTGGACCAAGTAAGTACAAACTCCCTTATATTGCATTTCATGTCTTTATTTGTGCATTGGGTTTCATTTTTTAGGGGGGCGTCAACCTTTAAAAGGTCGGCCCTAGGTCCACGTGGGTTGTCTCTGGGAAGGCCGCATGTACACGCGACTGTCACCATTATAGCATGCGTGAGCCCCCTTATGGAATGAAAAAGGCATAAAAAGCAAGGGTTAACTCTCTTGAACCTTGGTGTTTTTTAGGACGTATGTCCATTGGAGAGAAAGAGAGCATGAAGAAGTAAATGAGTTGGTCGAGGAAGACCCCAATGCTATGGCTACTTTGATGCAGTGTGGGTTACTCAAGTTTTTCCTATGTCCTTTCATGTGGGCACAACCTAGGCTATTGAATGCCTTGGTTGACTACAGGAAACCAGATGCAGAGGCATTCATGTTAGAGGGGTAGTCACTGGTGCCCATGGTCGAAGACATTTACTTTTTGACTGAACTCTCCAGGAGAGGGGAACCAGTCAATTTCTGGACTTTTCCTGTGGGGCCGCATAACATAGCAGAATTGATAGGCCTATATTGTGCAGCTGATATAGACCACGTGAGCACATAGGTGCCTATAAGAAAGATCACTAACTTATCGTTGTAGGCAATAGTATTTCTTATTGGGCGCATTATTGGTTCTACGTCTCTACATCAGGCATCCCGTGCACAGATGAACTATGCAGTCCAGTGCTTAAATGCACAAGTTTTTATTGGAGTACCACTTTGCTTGAGTGTATGAAAATACAGCAGACAGATTGTCATTTACGGACACATAGGAACTTTGGTTTTGGGACCATTATGTGTTTGTTCTTTTTTTAGAGAGTTTCGAGTTTCATTCCTCGAGTAGTGGTACGAGGACATCAGGCCTCTCTTCCTGCTGTGTGTAGATGGGTAGTATTACTGCCGCGACAGGGTGGCAAAAGGACCAATGAGTCCTTCGATGATGACTTCTTTGCGTGGATGTCACGACAGATCCCGGTTATAGATGATTACCCCTATGCTGGGATTGATTTTTTTAGAGACCCTGAGATACCAGTACCTCCTGGTGAGGAGCGAGGGGAGATGGGTAACTCTCCACCTTTGAATTTTTTTTGTTGTATATGTAATTTTTATGTTGTTTTGATATATATATCATTTTTTTTGTTATGCCAGAGTATTTGATGGATATGTTTTCATTGTGTGCAGATGTGGGACCAGTGCGACCTACTGACTATGAGAGGAACAGGCGTCGTCCTCGACCAGGGGTTGCACCTGCCGCCGCAAAGGGACCAGCAGTAGTAGGATATCTTCCAGCTAGGGAGGCTGAGAGGGTATTGAGACGGGTTGAGTGTAACTTTACTGCGCTCACTTGCACAGTCTCGATGGCAGATATTGAGGACCTGCCACCATCTATGCAGCCTCATGTAGTGGGGGCACCCCAGACGTGGGTCCGATTGTTTCAGCGTTTAGCCAATGCTGTGGACCAATATAACAGGGCCCACAGGCCCTGACATTAGCTAGACATTTTGACATGCCACGAGCACTAATTGTATATATTTTTTGAGGGCATAATCCCTGTGACTCATTATCAGTTATATTTTTGAGGCGCTTGTGTCCGTCTATGTACTCTGGTTACTTTATGATATTATATATTGTTTTTTGGTCATTTGTGTCTTAGGGATCATGTGTGCAAAAATGTATTTACATGCTTATGTCAATGTTCTTTCATATGTGTGCAAGATGCCAATCTAAAATTTGATTAGCTAGAGTATCTGTAACTTGGTTTAATCTCCTAGGAACATGAAAATATGTAATATAATCAAAGTTTCGTTCTAAAAGACGTACCCTAAGAAATCGTCGGTGTAAAGTTGGATCATGAACCTGGTACACTCTATTTAACTAAGACAAAACCAGTTGAGCATTGAGATAGACCCCGAGATGAGAGATACCCAATGAAAAAGCGTCACGAAGCAACTCAATAACTGCACTATACTCGGAAACATTATTTGTGGTGTCACCTAAGCATATCCCTCCGGAAGATAATAATTGGCCTTGAGGTGTAAAGATTACACAAGCTACGGAGGAAAGCCTCCAAGTGTGCCTACTAGCACCGTCTGCATACCCAATGAACACCTCAGAATCACTTGACATCTGCCACAGTGATGAAAGATAGTATCACCGACACGTTCATAATACTAAAATAAACTAAAAAAGTAATAGTACAAAGACTATATATATGTTACAAAATGTTACCCATGGTGACCTGCCTATAAGTAATACTTCTTGAGGTAGATCCCATTTTGAGGCTCCGCCAAAGCATTCCCTTCAAAATCAACCAGACAATAAGCACCCTTTTTTAAAACCTCTTTTATGATGAAAGGTCTGAACCACATGGGTTTGAATTTTCCTGCCCCCAGGGGGTCCTTATCTTGGTCATAGACCAGGACAAGGTCGCCTTCATAGAAAATCCGAGGATGAACAGACCTATCATACTGACACTTGACCTTATGTTTATGAGCCTCATTGGCTAGGGCTGCATCATGACACTATTCATTGAGCTGCTCAAGGTATACTAACTGTTCTTCAAGTGGAGAAGTGTCTGGAAATAATTGTACTGCCAACTTTAGAGACAGGATCGGACATTCGATGGGAAAGACTGCCTCCAGCCCATAAATGAGTTGAAAAGGTGAGAAACTAGTTGCAGTCTTAATAGATGTTCGATAATCCCATAATGTCGAGTATAACATCAAATGCCAATTTGACTTGGCTGATTTGATAGTTTGTTGTAGAATGGTCTTAAGAGTTTTGTTTACAGCTTCCACCTGCCCATTTGTTTGGAGGTAGTAGGGTGATGAATGTTCTTTTCATAAACCAAGCTTTGATGTTGACTCGGTTATCATCTGGTTCTGAAAGTGACTGCCATGGTCAGTGACAATCTCCCTTAGGACGTTGAACCTCGCTATTATCTGATTGAATAAAAAGAGAGTTGCAGTCTCTCCATCATCTTTAAACGTTGGCATAGCTTCGACCCACTTTGTGAAGTAGTCTATAGCTACGATGATATAGCGGTTCCCCCTTGTTGAAGGAGGGTTGCAAGTAGTGTAATCAATCCCCCACTTGGTGAAGGGACCAACTTTGATGACAGGAAACATGGGAGCAGGATGTGCCCTCATCTTCCGAGAGAAGATTTGGCACGGATGGCACTTATTGACTGATTCGATACAATCTTTGATAAGTGTTGGCCAGAAGTAACCTTCTCATAGAATATTTTGGGTTGTTTCTAACCCAGACAAATGACCGCCACAAGATCCAGTATGGCAATTGTTAAGCACGATAATTGTTTCCTCATGAGTGAGACATCGGCATAGGATGCAGTCTACACCTCTCTGATACAATGTATCATCGATTATGAGATCATTCTTAGCCTGATGGCGTATGCGTCAATGCTCATCATGAGAATCAGTGGTGGGGCACTTCAAAGTCTAGAGATAAATAATTATATCTCCATACCAGGGATCTGAAGATGTGATCAAAAACATATCTCCCCGGATAGGCGATTCTTCAGGCACAACGTCACTTGACTCAACCAAAAGTTCTGAAATAAGTTCTGCGGAGACCAGTGACTTTTTGGACTTTGATGAAACGAAGTCTAAGTCAAACTCCTAGAGGATGACTATCCATCTACTGGTTTTTCCACTTATTACCGATCGTGTCAACATGTACTGGAATGGATTCACGACAGCAATGATGGTGGTCTTGCGAAATAGAACATAATAACGGAACCGTTGAACAGCATGAACTGCTGCCAACGCAAGTTTTTCGATGTGAGAATAATTAATTTCTGGTCCTACGAGGCCTCGGCTCAGGTAAAATATCATGTATTCTGAGAACAAGTCATCTTCTTGAACTAAAACCATGCCAATGGTTGATTCTGTTGTAGCTAGATATAATAAGAAATATTTTTTATAGTTAGGTGGCCGGAGCAGAGGGGCAGTTGTGAGGGCATGTTTCAATGCGTCGAAAGAGCGTTGAGCCACATCGTCCCAGTAAAAGGGAACATCTTTCTTTAGTAAGCGCATAAATCCCTTGGTGATCTTGACATAGTTGGCAATGAAGCATCGTAAAAATTTTGCCTTGCCTTGTAGACTCTGAAGTTAAAGGATTGTCCGTGGGGGGGGCAACTAAATTATTGCCTCAACCTTGAGAGGATCGACCATGATTCCTATTGTTGACACTATGAAACCTAACAATCGTCCTAATGTTATGCAAAAGCTGCACTTGTTTGGATTCAAGTGAATCCAAAAGTAGCGACAATGTTCAAAGATCAGTCGAAGGTGTGTGGGATGATCCATTCTCTTACGAGATCGCAATGCTAAATCATCTAGATAGGCCTTGACTATATTCTTGAGGTCATGGAAAAAACAATACATGGCCCGCTGAAAGGTGGCTCCATAATTTTTGAGACCAAAAGGCATTTTATGATATGCGAATGTACCCCATGGGCAGATGAATTCAGTTTTTTGTTGGTCTTCGGGTTTGATTTGGATTTGATTATATCCTGAAAAACCATCCATGAAAGAAAAGGCTTCACAACCTGCACATTCATCAATGATCTGGTTGATGAACGGTGTGGGAAAATTATCTTTGGGACATGCCTTGTTCAAATCATGAAAGTCGGTACATACATGAATCATGCCTTGTTTTTTATTGACCAGCACGGGTTTTGACACCCATTGGGTCAAATGGATAGGATAGATAAACCCAGCTTTTAGAAATTTCTCAACCTCAACCTTAATGGTTGTTACTTTCTTAGGATTAACTGGACGAAGCTTCTGCCGAACCGGCTTGGCATCAATATACGTTGTGATTTCATGTTCAACTATTTTTGGATCAATACCTGGCATTTCCTCATAAGACCAGGAAAAAACGTCGTGGAATTCTTTGAAAAGATATTTGTAGATTTGAATCTCTTCAAGGGAACAATCATCTCCGACGAAGACATTCTCCATGATGCCAAGGTTTAGGGAGATATTGATCGGTAAGGTTTCAGTGATAGTTGTCATATTACCCTCAGCATAAACATCACGTGTAGCTAAGAGATTAATAGGATAAGACCGATCTCCCATCATAGTCACGGTGAATTCTCGTGCTTATATTCGGCTTAACTCTGGGAGGAAGTATAATCTGTGATGAAGATCTTCCCAGGAATTATCTAGACTAGTCATTGCTTCAATTATTGCTTCATCAAAGGGAAAGACTAAGTCTAATGAATCGGTGTGAGCGAGAGAACCCTGAGCCCAAATAGGCTCTAGAAGTGGATCAAACTCTTGTGCAGGAGCTGGATTAGTGTGGGTTGAATTTTGTTGGACTAAAGAGTATGCTACTTCAGCTGTGGACAAGGGCATGTACATGCCCGGGTGCCCTGTCCCATCCATCATGGCTGATAGGGAAGTAAGTATCCACGGATCGTCGAAGTAAGTCATGCGGAATGATGAAACTTGAAAAATATCAACCTTGTGGTGATTGGATATAAACTTGATATCGCCTTGAGGGGGTGGGTAATAGAAGGTGCCCATCAAATATGGGTACAAACCAACCCCTACGTTGACGACACCTGGTTGAGGATTATCAATCATCGGGACCGTGGATGCCCCCAATGCAGGGTCAGGTTTGGAGAAGGACAATTGATCGATGGTCACTATCCAGCCCTCGTGTGGAAACAACAAGACCCAGAAAACTGTAGCAACCATAGATTGCATGGCATAAGTCCAAATCCTTCCTAACAAGAGGTTATAGTCGAGGGGAGCATCGACTACCTCTACTTCAACACACACGGTCTTCCCTCCTAACTGCATGGGGAAAGAAGGAACGATACCATGTGGTTGGAACGAACGACCATCGAAAGCGGTGAGGAGAGTAGGTGACGGAGACAAAATGGGTTGGCCAATGGCCTTCCAACATGCCAATGACATAACGCATGTTGAGGCGCCCTCATCAACCACCGTGTGGAAGATATTCTGAGTAAAATTTTTCGTGGGATAAGCCACTACTATCTGAAATGCTACATGGTAAGGTAGACGAGGTTTTAAGTCGATTGTATCCAGCATGATTGTACCCGGATTACAAGTCTCAGTAGATCCTAAAGCGGTTAACAAGGCTTTCCTCTAGGAAGAGCATCTTTGGAGGACCTCCAAAGCGGACATCGAACAAGGGGTTTGTGATAAATCTTCCACCACAGAGTAGTTCTAGGAGGCCCTTGCATTTGGGTTATGAGAATATTTTTTAAATGCACCTTTGGGAATGTGTGTCATTGTTTTACCCAATGTCTTCTCAATCTGTAGAGGAAGAGATGGGATTTCATCTTCTTTACCCTTCTCAGAACTGCCTGGTTTACTATAGTCATGTGCCCTAGTTGATATAAAACCATCACCCCTCACCATATATACGTTCGTGGATGCGGGGTTGTTCACGGGCAGAGAGGGGTCGTGGCTGCCCCCTTCCATGCTTGTAGAGGCTTGGGTTAGATTTTGCCCATGTTGAAAGGGATTGGTCAACATAGCAGGCTATTGCTACGTTACAAACTTTTGGGCCTCTACAAGTCAAGGACATAGATGGGTCGGGTGGTCTTCCGCACACAAGTTGCATGGATACCTCTCCTTCATTTTTTCAGTGTTGTCCCCGCCAGCATTATCGGTAGGTTTTTTATCCCCCTTACCCTTCTTTCATTGTTTTTTCTTTCCTTCAAGTTGTTGGTTGGCCTTTGGGTTAGTCGATTACACTGTGTGTACCTCCGACGTTTTGGTAGTGGGAGCAACCAAAGTAGTAGTTTGGTTAGCCATTGTGTGTTGTATAGATAACTGTTGAAACTGCTTCGTCAATTGCTCAGCGGGATTTGTTTGTGCTGAACCAACAATACCATCGACATGTGGTCCAGCTCTCTGTCTAGTTTTATCTAATATTGAGCGTGGTGCATCTGGAAAGATGTTGTATAATAAACCAGACTGAGAATAGATGAGCTCAAATTGTTGAGCTCTCATGATGGCGTCTTCTTCGGAAAATACTCCCGATGTTGCGACGTCTTTGGATAACTACGGGACTAAAGACTTAAGGAACCACTCAAGAAGGAATGTTGGTGGGACTGGTACCTTAATTAAACTCTTTCAACGTCTCCATTGTCGGATGTGATCAGAGATATGGTCCGTTGTTGTCTGTTCGAAATTGGCCAACAGCTCTGTGCCAACATCGTATCTCACAGGTAACTAGAAATGGTTGAGGAAAGCCATTGTCAGCTCGTCCAAGGAAGAGTATCTTGAGCGATCGAGCTCAATGTACCATTTCATGGCACTCCCAATGAGAGTATTTTGAAACAATCGCAATTGTATGGAGTCATCTTTCAACAAGTTAGATGAGCACCAAAGGTGGAAGGTAGTCACATGATCTCCTGGATCTTCGTTAGGCTTGGATTTGAACTTTGGAATGTCCGAAGGAAACTTCGTTGGCATAGGAGGCCAACACAGATTGTGACAAATAGGGTCATTCAACAACCTTGTCAAATCTGGCAAGTGCAAAGTCGCCAGGAAGGGTAGTTTGGGTTGTTGGTGATAACCTAGGAAAAAGGGGCCTGACCTTTGACTGGCGCCAGGTTGCCAGGAAAAGTTTGGCTGATGGCCTGGATTCTGGTAGAAACCATGGTGTTGGCCAGCGTATGGATTTTTCATATGTGGAGACATCATCAGCTGATTTCCCAAATAGGACATAGATGGTTGGGCATGCATTATATTCGAAGGACTCTGGGAAGGGTTTCCCCATGTTGGTCCTGTGGGGATAGGCATAGTAGTTTGTCCGGGGTTCCATTGATTGTGGAAAGAATTACCCCAGATCAACATCCTGGATGAGGGAATGGATCCCTGCCAAGAATTCCAAGGCCGTGATGCAGAAGAAGTTCCTAGGTTTGCCCCCAGTGCAGGAATAGTACCCTTCATAGGAATAGATTGTCCAAAACTGGGATTGCCCGTAGTCGGGAAGGTGGCTGACGAGAATGATTTGTTACCAAATGTTATGGCCAAATAAAATGGTGTCGAACCTACCAGCATATTATGCAAAGGTGGTCCTTGACTTCCCGCTCCAAATAAACTATGGTATGTAGGTTGCCCGGTGGATTGTTGATGCGAGCCACTGAGTGAAGGGGATGAAAGAGGTATATGACCTCCTCCATAAGGGAAAGCATTAAAAGGAGCAAGATTTCCCCCCATGTGACCTTGCAGAGGAGCACTAGAGCTCCCTGCCCCCAGGCCTGAAGTCTGTAAAGTGGAGTAGGAAAGTATAGGACTTGTACCCGAACTAGGCATCCCATATGAGAATGGAGGGTCACCGCCAAACACAGGATCAAACCACTGTGCGATGTAGAGGTGGTCAAGATCATAGTGGCTCAGACTAGTGACGGTGGGTTAGGAGGTGAAAAATCGATTGTGGTGACAACCATAGTGGGAATTGAAGAATTCCCAGAAGGAGTAAAAGCATTTGTTTCCATTGTTGTGTGCAACACTGTCTGGCGTTCGTAAAATTGAATTGGTACGATGAAATGTGCCAAGAAATCATTGGTTGGGGTTTCAACTAGGCCAAGAGAATTTGTTTCAAGGTCCAAAATGGTCGATTCCTTCGGATGTTCGTTGGGCACAATTTCTTGTAACTCGGTCGCTTCAAAATACCCTTGTTGGTCTAGCTTTCGCCTTGATGGTGGCGGGGGTGGATCCAGTGTAACTGGTGGCAGGCCAAGAAGCCTTCATGACTGGCGGAGCTCATGATCCTCCACTGTGTGAGAATATCAAAGACACTCTAAGGTAGTCTAAACGTTCAAAAGTAACACACACTAAAAAAAAGTCCCTAGAAGATAAGACAGGCAAACACTAAATTAATTGAAAGAACAGTTACAACAACCAACACTAGAGAAACTTATCAGTGCAAGTGAAACTCGAAGATGGAAGCACCCTTCGGGTATACTCTACAAAGCGTGGCCCAATGTCTGTCCTAGGTATCATGGTATACCCCCACAGTCACCTATGTATGTCCCTAAAAAAGATAGGCAACTAGGTTGCCAACACACGAACAGTGACCAAGCGGGTACAATCGAAAGTCATGTAGACCACAATGAGAAGGGTATCGAGCCTGAAACCTATCAAGGGTATCGAAAGCAAGTGGTCTGGAAGACAATTGAGGACCTCGAACGGATTCGAGACCCATGAAGCCCTGTGGAAAATGCAATCGACGGAATCTCAAAACAAGCCCTCTATATGTGTTCTCCACTACGATTGGTCCAGCTTTGGAGGGGTTATCTATGCTACCTTTCTGCACGCGACCTTGTGTTTATCCCCTGTGTTAGAGGGGGGTCCCAGATAACTTCAAGATACTGGACTTAGACACTCCCTAACTCAGACTCCAATGTTTGATTTTAAATGGCCTTGAAGATTTTTCTCTCCAACCTAATCCAAGGCCCTAATCCTGAACTAGTTGGTTAACCCTACAAACATAAAAGTCTAATAAATTTTAGATTTAGCGTTAATTTTATGGCTTTGTATTATGTCAAGGGGTATGAAAGTGAAACTAATGATGTGTAAAAGATGAAAGTAAGAATGAGTAAAAAGATGGAAACAAAAACTTTCACTTAATGCAAAATTTTAACAACTTTTCAAAATATATATATATATATATATATATGTTTTAATTTTCTAAGATTTTGGACAGCAAACTCAAAAGGAATTTTGATTGAATATAAGCTACTTATGATCTAAGTAAACTGCAAAAACTATGAAACAAAATACTTTTCCCTGGATAATAATGCAGAATCACACTCTTCAACCGAACAAGAAAATGAAAGAGATATTTTATTTTTTATTTAAATGTTGATAAAGCAAGAAAAGGAAAAATACCAACAAGTAAAAACCAAGAAAAACAATTCTGGCCTAATCGCAAATCGCAAAGAATCACTTCAACAAATCACACACTAGCAACTTTAAAAAATGACTCTCACACTTGTCTAAAAAACCTAAAAAAATATTTTTTATGACAACTTTTCAAATGAGAAAAAGCAAGCTAAGGGTAAGATTAATCCTAAGCTACTGACTGCTAAGACAAAGATTAAAACACCTAAGAGGTATAATTCTCATCAAGGGAAAGCATGA
This sequence comes from Picea mariana, assembly GCA_032191745.1. NCBI lineage: Eukaryota > Viridiplantae > Streptophyta > Pinopsida > Pinales > Pinaceae > Picea > Picea mariana. The sequence continues at coordinate 77,035 of JASDQU010101999.1, forward strand.
TTGCCTTGCCCTCAATAAAAACTATCATGCACAAGCACGCTATTGATAATCCAATAGCAAGCGTGTGAACGCGAGCTGTATAGAGCCAGAGGGCGTGTACATGCGGGCTGACCTTGTACAGGCTGTGTGTATCTCTAAACTCTGAGAAAAAATAAAAACAAACAATCCAAACCAAGAAGAGACCACTGATATTGATAACCAGGATGCCTTGAAGGCTTGGACACTCTTTTTAACAGAAAAAGAAAACATTGTAAGGAAAAAAAAATTGTAAAACAAACAAATCTGAGACAGGACTGCAAGCAATCAAGACTTAGAAAGAATTCCAGAAAACCCCTAAGAATCATTGATTCTGACAGTGAAGAGGATGACTGCCTTCAAAATATTCTGGAATCTACACGCTACTACTACTTCTTCAAATAGCGTTCGCATGCAGGCTGTAAGAGAGTAGGGCATGGGTACATGCGTGTATACCTTATGCAGGCCGCGTGTACCTCTGTGGGTCTCGAAAAACACAGTCAAGCAAATAACAGAAAAATTTGGTATGGTAAACCAGACTCTCTACTAGCTCAAACTTTGCAGAAATTAAAAAAAAAACAGGCAAGAAAACTAGTCTTTTAAACTACCCAAAAACAAATAAAATTCCTAGGAACCCTAGAGACCTCCCCAGTATGGTCGCCAATTCTGTTGTGAGGGAAATCTCCTTACAGACTAGCAAATAGGGTTAGACTTTGCATGCATATATGACCTAGAGAAAAATTACTTTCTACCTTCGTCCCTAGACTTAAATCCCATTTATTTTCAGTAAATACATGGCCAGATCAACCTACCTTGTTCCATGCATTCGATGTCAATCCCTTGTCGCACTTGATCACTTGTTCGCAGTTCTCCTTTCCAACACTGACCTGCATACACGAAAAGAAACAACTACAAATGCATCTTACCTATAGACTAGTGGGTTAGAGATTCAAACATGTACTTAACAAATTATGAATAACTCATGAATTGGGACGGGAAAAGAATTTTCTTTATTACTTTGAATGAGTCAGCTTACAAAATTCAAGACCAGCCACCGCTCCGCGAACCTGATCCTGAGCTCCTCTTCAACTGTCCTCCAACTTCTTTGCTTTGTATCTCTCCTGGCACAAGGATGGCTAAAGGGTTGTGTTATCCACAATTTTGGTCATCGTGATGATGTTATGATGATGTCATGATGATGGAAAATCAAGCTCTTTACTAAGAATACTTTCCTGGGAAAAGTTGCACCTGTCTACTTCCAGAAACTATATTTTTTAAGAAGTTCGCAGGTTGCCTATATACTTACCTGCGAGAATGCCTAATTCTCGCAGGCTACATTAAGCTAGGGTGCAAGTAGTTCGCACTGTAATAAAGGCTAGGGTGCGAACTTATTTTTAAAGAGGAAAAATATGAAGTTCTCGAGCCTTCTAGAAGAGAATCTTTGAGAAGAATGAGTTGGCTAACGAATGGTTGTTCAAGTGCTGGCATTCCAGATATCTTGGGATCATTTTCTATCCAAGTAACTAAATTATCTTCTCCTATATATTGAGGAGATGGCTCATTGGAAAGGTTAATAAGAAGCAAGCTAGCAAGAGATTGATTGGAGAATTGTTGGAACCCTGTATGAAGGACTGATGCTACAGTAGCAAGAGACTACAACAAGGTCATTATAAGTGGTTGATTTTCTTCATGCATGAGCAAGTGTGTGTGTCAAAACTAGGAGCCATCGAAAGGAGACCTACGACATCAAGGCTTAGGTTGTAAGTTTCACTTTCAATTAATTCAATACAGTAATATGTCCCTTTCCCATAAAGATGATGTCACTTTATTACATGATTCCTTGATCACATGTATAGACTAGCTATTGAATATATTAATCTGCCTTTACT